>RJWT010000498.1:0-66203 GCA_004365215.1 Cuniculus paca
CTAGCATGTTTGCAACTATTCTATTTATTGCATTTGTGTTCTTATTGTCTCTTTTTCTGACTTTCAGTTTTGCTTATGATACATGATTTGGTTTCATCCTTTTCTTTTTTAAAATTTTAATGATTTATTGCTGCATAACAGACTACCCCCAAACCTAGTGACTATTAACTGGGCTCAGCTGAATGATTCTTCTGTCCATGTAGTGCAGGCAAGTGTCATTAACACAGGAGACACTCTCAGTTTCAGAGCTTGGCTGCGACCAGAATATCCAGCAAATCTTCACTCAGTCTTGTGTTGTCTGTAGACTGAAGCCTTTTAGTTTCTGGGTAAGGCCTCATTTGACAAGTATCTGTACTTGGTGGCTCATTTCCAATTGAATATAGAAGCTGTTGCTTCTTTCAAGACCTACATCTGGAACTAGAAGCAGCAGCGCTTCTACGACATTCTGTTGGTCAAAGCAAGTCATGAGCACAGCACAGATTCAAGAGGGGAGGGCAAATAAACTGCGCTTCTGAGTGGGATGGATGATATGCACTTACAGGGAGGGAGGAGTTGCAGTGGTGATAAATATCACCACTCCCCCTCCGCATGCTTAGCTATGCATTAGTATTTTCTTTTCAATAGCAGTAGGGCATTACTAGTAAAGTATAAGGTATTTGAATATCATTTAAACACCCTGGTTTTGAATTGTGGGTTTTTTTAATAGCAAAAACTGTTTTAAACATTTTGGGTTAATGAAGCAGTAACTGAATATGAGCCTATTTTACCTTTCTTAGCATGTGAAGGACACTTCTAATTTTTCCACTCTAAAGTGCAATAGACATTTTGAAGTAACCTAAATCCACCGTAAGAGGACTTTATATCACTTCACATGCAGTATGAATATCTTTTTTTTTAAGACAGGGTTTCACTATGCTGTTCAGGCTGGCCTTGAACTCACTTTGTAGCCCAGGCTGGTCTATCTCAAACTCATAGGGATCCTCCCGCCTCAGGCTCTCAAGTGTTGGGATTACAGTGTGGGTCACCATGCCCGGATCTCGAATATCTTATTTTACAGTAGTACCAATTTTTCCTTCTCACCCTTTCTATTTACCATTCATTTCACATCTCAATAATTTCTCAATACATTGTTACCTCTGTTACTTAAAGCAAACTATTTCTTCTAGCTCAAGAATAAAAAGAAATTTTATATGACTTTCATTTATTCCTCCTCCAACACTCATTTCTTTTTTATGTAGATCTGAGTTTCTGATTGAAGTAATTTTCCATCTCTCTAAATAAATTCAAGCATTCTATCCAGGCAAATCTGCTGGTAATAAATCCTCTTAGTCTTTTTTTTTTTTTGTCTAATGTTAAATAAGTATTGTAGGAGGCTACTGCTTTAGACTAAGTTCCTGACTGGGGCCCCTGCAGACCCCCTAAAAATTAAAGTGGAGTCATCCATACTAAAGTTACATGGTGCCAGTACTGAACCAAATTGCTAGCTGACCTTCCAAGAAATTAGAATCAGAGGGAAAATACACAAATTTCTCAAACAGGCCAGTATATTTATTTTTTTTATTTTAAAGACAAAACAAAATAAAACAGAACAAAGCAGATCAGAACAGAACAATGCAAGCAATACAGGACTTTAAGACAATAGGAAATCAACAGTGGCTACCATATTGTCTCTTGTTTTCTTCAAAATAACTGTCCATACCTTCTCACTTTTTTTTTTTTTTTTTTTTTTTTTTTTCGGCACTGGGGATTGAACTCACGACCTGACACTTGCCAGGCAGGCGCTTAGACCGCTGAGCTAGATCCCCAGCCCTGTTTTTGAGACAGGGTTTCACTATGCCATTCAAGCTGACCTTGAGCTCACTTTGTAGCCCAGGCTGGTCTCGAACTCACAATGATCAGCCTGTCTCAGCCTCCCGAGTGCTGGGATTACAGGCGTGAGCCACCACGCCCGCCCTTCTCACATGTTTGAATCAAATAACAGAAAGCAGACTAAAACCAATCAAATCAAAGAATAAAAGCATCATTGGACTTCAAAACATGATAAGAAATCAGCAATGACTACCAAAAAGTCTCATTTTCTTCAAAGTAGCTGTTCATTCCATCACACATAATGAAATCAGTTCTTGTAAATTCTTTTGGAGTAGTTCTAGACATGTATAAGCCTATACATGTACATCTGTCTTTTCTGTGTTAGAGGGAATAGCAAAACACAAGAAACAAAAGAGACAAATAAATAATAATATCAGAGAGCCCAAAACAATAACAATATAGGCCCTCAAAACAAAGTGGTGGGAACATCACAAAGGTTGTTATTTTGTATAGTTATCTTCAAAAGAGTTACTCAGATTATCAGATACAGACATGCAAAATTGGTCTAATCCCATGAATGTTAATTGTTTTGTTCCAAGAACTAATAGAATTAGTAGTACAATCATCTTAGCTATCTGAAGTGTATATATACAAATTTATATCATTTTTCTTTTCCTTTCCTTCTTTTCTCTTTTTTCCTATTTTTTTCCCCTTTGAGCAGTTTTTTACTCTTTCACAATATTTATTGAAGATTTTGGATTTTGGATCTAATCTACTCTTACAGTAGGGAGACAATATGGTGTTCACACATGTGGGTTTGATTTATTTCACTTATAAGTATGGTCTCAGGTCACATCCATTTACCTACAAAAGCCTCAATGTGACCCTTCTTTATAGCTGAGTAGCACTCCATTGTGTAAAAATACCACATCTTTCTTATCGATTCCTCAATTGATGGGCATTTGAGTTGTTTCCAAGATTTGGCTATTACAAATTGTGGTGCTATAAACATGGAAGCACATATATCATTATGGTATGATTTCAGTTCTTCTGGGCATATGCCCAGAAGCAGAATAGCTGGGTCAAATGAGACCTTTAATTCCAGCTCTTTGAGGAACCTCCAAAATGATCTCCATAGTGGTTGTACCAGTCTACACTCCCACCAACAGTGGAGAAGGGTTCCTTTTTCCTCACAGCCTCTCCAGCATTTGTTATTGGTTGTTTTCTTGATCCTGACCATTCTTTCTGGCATGAGATGGAATCTCAGCGTAGTTTAAATTTAAATTTCTCTAATAACCAATGATGCTGAACATTTTTTCATATATTTATTTGCCACTTGTATTTCTTCACCTGAGAAGTGTGTATTCATCTCAGAAGCCCATTTTTGGATTGGATCTTTGAATTTCAAGGACCTGATTTTTTTAATTCTTTATATGTTCTAGATAGAAGTCCTTTGTCTGAGGGACAGTTGACTTAA
The DNA here is from genome assembly GCA_004365215.1 of Cuniculus paca. NCBI lineage: Eukaryota > Metazoa > Chordata > Mammalia > Rodentia > Cuniculidae > Cuniculus > Cuniculus paca. The sequence goes on from RJWT010000498.1 coordinate 3,287, forward strand.
GATTTTTTCCCAATTCATGGATTTTTTGTTCACTCTGTTGGAGATTTCTTTTGATGAGCAAAACCTTTTTAATAAGATAAGATCCCAGTTGTTGATTCTGGCAAGTATTTCCCATGCAGTTTGATTTTTGTTCATGAACTCTCTGCCTACCCCTATGTCTTCAAGATTTCTACCCACTTTGTTTTCCAGCAGATTTAGTGTTTCTGTTTTAATATTTAGATCTTTGATCCATTTTGACTTTAGTTTAGTGCACAGTGATAGGCTTGGATATAGTTTTAGTTTTCAGCATATGGAAAGCCAGTTTTTCCAGCACCATTTATTAAATGGTGCTTTCTTCCAGTAAACATGTTTGGCCCCTTTGTCAAAGACAAGGTGGCTGAGTGTGTTTGTAGTTGTGGTTGTATATTTTAATCTATTCCATTGGTCTTCAGGTCTGTTTTGATTCCAGTACCATGCTGATTTTTATCACAGTAGCTTTGTAGTATAACTTCATGTCAAGGATTGTGAGGCCTCCTGAAATAGGACAGTTTAAATTGGCAGGATAATAAAACTTCCCTGACTTAATCCTTACAGAAAAGAGGTGATATAAAATAACTCCATCACTTATTTTTCTATTGTTATGTCTTTCTGTCTCTTCCTTACAAGGAAAATAACTTTGAAATAATTAATCCCTTTGAGCCCAACCTTGGAAACTTAATGACTTGGTTAGATCTGTCATGCACAAAAAAAATTTTTTTAATTTTTAAAAAGTGCTGATGAGATAGCTCAGTGAAAGGAGGAAGGAAGGAGGGAAGGAAGGAAGGAAGGGAGGGAGGGAGGAAGGGGAAGGGAAGGGAAGGGAAGGGAAGGAAGGAAGGAAGGAAGGAAGGAAGGAAGAAAGAAAGAAAAGAAAGAAAGAAAGAAAGAAAGAAAGAAAGAAAGAAAGAAAGTCAATCTGATTTTTGTTTCTTGTCTTGTCATTTCGTTCCTTCTCTGTCTATAGAGCCTGATATGATATGCACATATACAGATTTTTAGGAGGCTGTATCCAGCTAGTACTCTCTGAGCTTCTTTGGATCTGTGGCTTTGTGCTTATCACTGATTTTGGAAATCTCTCAGCCATAATTACTTCAAATATTTCTCCTGCTTTATTCTCTTTCTGATTTTTTGTCACTTCTGGTATTCCAGCTATGTGTATTTATAGCTTTTGAAATTGTTCTACAGTTGTTAGATATTTTGTTTCATGTTATTCACTTTTTTCCATCTTTGAAGTTCAATTTTGGGATGTTACTATTGACAATTTTCCAGCTCATTAATTCTTCCCATGTCCAGTCTACTGATGAGCCCCTAAAGGTATCTGCATTTCTGTTTCAGTGTTTTTCATTTCTATCTTTTACTTTTGATCCATCCTTTGAGTTTCCATTCATCTGCTCACATTATCTAGATGTTACTAGTGTTGTTTACTTTTTTTCCTGACACCCCTTAACATATTAACATAGTTATTTTGAGTTACCTACATGACAATTACAGAATCTACATAATTTCTAAATCTGGGTTTGTTTTTGTTTTGTTTTTTCTTTTATCATGTCTAGAATTTTTTTTTTAACTAGCCATGATGTGTTAGGTAATAAAAGTTGAGGTAATAGAAATTTAGGGTGACTTTTATGTTGATCTGGCTAGAAACTATGCTGTTTGATGCTTGCTGTAAATGTAGATGTCAAAGAATTCAAATTCCTCTAGCATTCTTACTTTTGTCTCACCTGTCAACTTTGGGTTTTGGTCAAAACTCTTATGTAGAATCTGAAGTCTTCATTTCCTAAAAAAGAATCAAAAGGAAATGTTAGGATGGGCCGGGGATCTAGCTCAGCGGCCTAAGCGCCTGCCTGGCAAGCACAAGGCCATGAGTTCAATCCCCAGTGCCAAAAAAAAAAAAAAAAAAAAGGAAATGTTAGGAATAGCAACACTGTTAGAGCAATCCACTGCTGTTATACTGGAGGATGCTGGTGTAGTACTAAGGTGTGGTGGAAGAGAAGCATTGTATAATCTGATGGTTTTTTCCTGGTATTTTAGTTGGACTGTGTCCCTGGGCGGTCACCTCTTCATGTGTTTCTTATCTTCCCCTTTTCTTAAATGAGAAGGCTAGAGCCAGCTGAAGTGGGAGAAACACCCTTTTCCTAGCTGAGACAGGGCTCTGATAAAGTCACACTGGAGCATAAAGAAAACACTCCAGGCTTATTTCCCAGTGGTTATGTTTTCTGTCCTGCTACCAGAGCCCATGAGGATTTTCAGGACAACATGAAAATGTTCCTGGAAGTAAAGACCTATGAACACGTGGGACTTCTTAGACTGGCGTGCAGGTGTTTTTAACCCTGGAGCTACTCCACATGCAACCTGCAGCAGTTCATCAAAATCACCCAGGGACTGTTCCTACCAGTTCTCACCAGCGTGACTATAAGCCGCCATTTGAGTGGAGCAGATAGTAACTGTCACTTTGTGAATTCACTTGTTTCTCCAAATTTTAAGTGGCAGTTTTCCCTGTAACCTTAATCATTTCACGTTTCCAAGAAAACTCATTGGTTTTCAGTTTGTTTAACTTTCTCTTGTTGCAGACACGGGAGTGACAGCATCCAAGCTCTTTTTGTGTCAGAGCTAACACCATGAGTAACCTCGGATATTGACTTTAATTCCTTCATTCCTCCAGCTTGAGAGGAAATGGGATTTAATGTGTAATATTCCCACAGTAATGATTTATCTGAAGTGTGGCTGGAAATATTTTCAACTTGCCCTAGTACCGTATCAAAAAATAAACACATCAAGATGAACAATTTTAGAGGAGAATTTCAAGTTGCCTGTGATTTTTCTTGCAGTGATTATCACATTTAGATTATTTTACCCCAAAAGCTATAGTTATTCTTTCATGCCTGCCTTCTTTTTTCTATGTCCAATCCTGAATATCATTGCCTGAAAGTTTATAATACATATTACATATATTGAATGAAAGTTTATAATATACATTATATATATAGAGAGAGAGAATAAGCTCTTGGAGTCATGAAATACTTCTATATGCTTTGCTGAACATGTTTCTACTATGACATAAAACCATATTGTTATATTTCTTGTTCAATGTTCTGTGAAGCTAGAAATTTAAAACTCTGTCTCATCGTAAAACAAACCCTAGAATGTTAGAGTTGAAAGAATCAGAATCTAACACCTTGAGTACAAGTTTACAGAGGAACCAAAACAGTCATATCTGAGATAAATATTTTAATGCTATAATTCAGAGGTCCTGTTGCTTGCCTAGCATGCATAAGAATCTGGGTGTGATTCCAAGACCACACACACACACACACACACACACACACAAAGGTTTTTAGTAACATCTTGATCAACCTGTGGTCTTGTCTAAAGATTTAAAATGTTTCATACATTGGCCACACATGGAACCCACTTGTCTTGGTTACTTTTTCTTCCTTGCTGAGACAAACACCTGACACCAAAGTGAAGCAAGGAAAGGTTTATTTAGCTCACAGTTTCTGGAGATTTCAGTCCGTAATCAGCTGGCTCCAAGGCGGTGGCACGGCACTGGGGCAGCACTTCAAGGCAGCAGCCAGAGCAAAAGAGAGCAAAGGGAAAACAAACCTCTTCTCCTCCCTTATGTTGTACACAGGCCACCCCCTCCTAGGGTGGGTGTAGAATTCACAAAATCTCCTTGCCCTCCTTTGCACAGGATGAAGATATTTACAAAGTAAGAACCCTGGCTCCCTGCTGAGTCTTTCAGTTAAACTTCTCAACTTCTCAAGGTGACACAATGTATTAACCATAAGAGCACTCATCACTTACAGCACAGTTGCAACAGGTTGCAGCCCTGATTAGACTTTACTAAAGATTGAGGGATTATATAGAGTAATTAGGTTAATTTCAATGCTATAACAACTCAGCAGTCTTTATTTATGTTGTAAATGGGTACTTCTGCTTTCAGAGCTCCTCTTATAAAAATTATTTTTAGTGAATGCCTTGATCCAACCTGCATTAGGATGGAGGTGAGTGTCACACTCCCAGTACCTTTGAGCTTGTCTGCTGCCACTGGCTTTCCCTCCCACCAATGTAATTCTCACACAGCAGGGCTAAAGTAGGAGCGATCCACCTCCTCCCTTAGAGCCAATCTAAGGACTAAACTATCAACCCTAATCTTTTCCTCTACAAAGCACTCCTTCCTGGAGCAATTGATATGAGAATATCCCCTTGGCTCAACAGAATCCTTGACCACAAGGTTTTGGACTTGTCCTAGGGGCTTAGAATGAAATCACATCAGAACACATTAATACAGCGTCAGAAAGTCTTCCCAAATACAGATGACTTCAGCTCCACAAGCAGCAGGGTCCAGCCTGAACTCTAACTGGCCCTTCACGTTCCCTCTGCATGTGAGATGCAGACCTGGCTTCACATTGTTCTTAGCAACATCTAGGTCTCAGCTCCTGGTCACTCATGGACAACTTACCAAAAGAAAACAGAAGAATACATACACACACACACATACACACACACGCCCCTTTAGAAGAAAGAGTTGTAGTGTAGATGTAAACAGAGAGATATGATCAGTCCTACTTCTCTCTCTGCCCCTCTTCTTCTTAGCCTCCCTCTAGCTCTTCCTCCTTCCCACCCTCTGTGTGTGATTATTATTATTAGTTATGGTTTAGATCTAAAGTGTCCCCCAAAATCTCATTTGTTCAAAGGTGGGGCTTTGAAAGCTGATTGGGTTATGTGGCACTCAACAGCAGATGAATATATTAACGCATTCGGAGCTGAATGTGCTGTCAGGAGAGGGATCCTGGTTGGAGTCACAGTGAGGGGGTGACGGGGAAGAATGTATTCTTGTCCGCAGTTCATCCCTTTTCTGTTTCCTGACTTCCATAATGGTAAGCATCTTTCCCCAACATGTCCTGCTATGCCTTTTCTGCCTTGGAGTCAACTAACCATGTAGTGAACCAACTGGATCTGTGATACGAATTAACCTCTCTCTTTTAAGTTGTGAAAATCATGTTGTCTTAGTTACTTTTCTCTCACTGCTGAGACAAAATGCCCCATAGCTAAAGGGGGAAAGATTTAGTTAGCTCATAATTTGTAGAGGGTTCAGTCCATAATCAGCTGGCTCCAAGGCAAAATGGAGCATGGCAGAGGGGCAACAGTCCCTGGTAGCAAAAGAGAGAAAAAGCAACAAGGGAGAGGGAGACAAGACTCCTTCTGTCTCTTATATTGTATGCAGGCTACCCCCCTAAACGGGTATAACCTTCACACCCTTAATCTTAGCCAGAACTATGCCAACCCAATCAGTGGACTGGTTAGGTAATCACACACCCTTAATCCCAGCATCACACCCTCTAGATTCAGCCACCTCTGAAAAAGCCCTATGACCGCATGAGGCTTTGGGGGACATCTAGACACAAACCGTAACACAATATTTTGTACTAACAGTGGGAAAGTGACTAATACATTATTATCATCATCACAGAGACTTTTAAACATTCTAGGAATTTCTCCTCCAAGGTGTCTTCTTAACAGATGCCTATTCCTCTCCCAGAACAGACACCTTGGGATATATTTAGGTACTCACCTCCTGCAAGGTTTCCATCAACGTAAAGTTAGGAAACTATTGGAAAAATTTTACCTGGGGTATCATGTAATAATTAGTTTTCCCTTTGTTTTGACAGATCAATACTAGTGACTAATCAAGATTTCAAGATTTCTGTGGTTATAGAAACAAGAACAAATTTGTGAGGTACTTATAATGTGAAGTATATTTTATTTAAAGGACATTCTTTTATTCTTTGATTATACATTTACTACCTCTTCTGTTAAGAAATTATTTCTTTTATTAAATTATGATGATATTGTGATTTTTTTTAATCCTTAGCAAAATAAAAAAAATTTAAAGCCCTATGTTATCCACTTTGTAGGTTTTTTGTGTGCTATGGACTGAGTTATATTCTCCAAAATTCACACATTGAAGTCCTAGCTCACACCCAGTGCCTCAGAATGTGACTATATTTGGAGAAGAGGTCTTTAAGGAGGATATTAAAATGTATGGTCACTGGCCCAGCTATCCTGCTTCTGGGCATTTTCCCAGAAGAATTGAAAACATCATATCACAGAGATTTATAGCAGCACAATTTGTAATAGCCAAATATTGGAAATAACCCAAATGCCCATCAACTGAGGAATGGATAAGAAAGATATGGTATTTTTATATAATGGAGTACTACTCAGCTATAAAGAAGGATTGCATTAAGGCTTTTACAGGTAAATGGATGAGAGTCAACAGCATACTCATAAGTGAAATAAATCAGACTCACATGTGTAAACACCATATTGGCTCCCTAGTGTAAGAAACTTAAAGAGTAAATGAGATCCAAAATCTACAATAGATGTTGTGAAAGGGTGAGAAACTGCTCAAAGGGGAAAAACAACCAGGATGGGGAAAGGAGAAAAGGAAGGGAAAAGGAAAAAGATATCAATTTGTCTAATCATCTTAGCTATTTTATGTATATATATACTAATTCTATTAGTTCATGGAAAAGAACCGTTAATACCCATATGGTTTGATTAATTTTGTGTGTCTGTATCTGGCAATCTAAGCAACTCTTTTGAAGATAACAATGTGCAATATTACAACCATTGTTACATTCCTATCATCTTGTTTTGAAAGTGTATAGTTATTGTTTTGGGTTTTTTGTTGTTCTTGTAGTTGTTGTTTGTGTGTCTCTTATTTTTTTTGTTTTTCTTTTCTGTGTGTGTTTTTTTTTTCTTTCTAAATAAAAACTTTTTTAAAAAAAAGTATGGTCATTGGAATGGGTCTGAATTCAAAATATCTGGTATCCTTGTAAGAAGAGATGAAGACACACACAGAGGGAAAACCATGGACAAATATGGTCACCCACACATCACAGAGGGAAGCCTAGCAGAAATCCAGCCTGTTTACACTGTGATATCAGACGCTGGTCTTCAAAATTGTGAGGAAATGGTTTCTGTTGTTACAGCCACTAGTTCATAGCACCTTTTTATGGCAGCCTTAAACAATAATCAAAACATTCTTGTTTGCACTGTTTTTGCAATTTTACTCTTCCATTTAATCTTCAAATCTTGGGAATGTCATTTAAATGTATTATGGGTCAGTTTTGTCAAGAAAATGGATAAACAGGTCACATATGCTTCTTTTGATTACCAGCAAAAAGTGGACATGTAATCAATATTTGTTGAAACTGTAGAATATGAAAAAAAAAAAAAGGTTCCCAGAAAAATCTCAGAAGAAATTGCAGTTTGCTATCTACGGTTTAAACTTAGGTTGTCCCCTAAAAGTGTCATATAAATGCAGAGGTACAGCTCTGGAAAGGTGATTGAATTTTGGGGGTGCCACAGTCATCAGTAATTCACCCACTAACGAGTTCAGTGGTTGAGTGTGCTGTTCGGTGGGGCCTGGCTAGAGGCAGGCCACTGGAGCACGGCCTGGAAGAGTCTCTCCCTCCCCAACTCCTCTTTTTCTTTCTCTGCTTTCTGGCTGCTATGTCAGTAGCTGTCTTCCACCTGGCCCTCCCACCATACAATTTCGGTGTTGGAACCAGCTGACCATGGACTGAAGCTTCTAAAACTGTGAGCCAAAATAAAACTCTCCTCCTTTAAATTGTGGGGGTCAGGTATTTTGTTCCAGAGAGGAAGAAAATGACTAAGACACAGATTACAAAAATGCTTCAACACACTCCCAGCAGACAAATTGGCAATAGTCTTACTCTCACTACTAAGGCCAAATCTGAAAAGCAAAATTCATTTTAGAATTTGCTTCATAGGAACAATTTTCCTGTCTGGTGTGTTTATTATGTGATCCAGAATCAGCATTTCCTTTTGTTTTTCTATTCTCTGTTTCACCCTGTCATTGCTACAGCCCTGTAGACTCATGGGATTTTTCTCTCTGCCTCCTCTGTGGGATGAAGTTACCTTGCAGATACTTTCGAGGAACTAACCAGTCTTCCTAGCCACCATAAGTCAGGGTCCTGGTCAGCGCCATAAAAAAGTAGTCCCTCCCTGTGCTTCTAAAACCCCTTTCAATGTTTCAGTGACTGTTTTTAAATTACGGTTGCTCTTCTCTATCTGTGGCTTCTACTTTGACAGATTCAACCAACTGTGGATAGAAAACACTTGGAAAAAAATCACTTCTATGTTGAATGTACACAATCCTTTTTTTCTGGTCATTATCCTATAATCAATAGTAGAACAACTATTTACCGAGCCTTTACATTGCATTCAGTATTACAAATAACTAGATAATTTAATGGGAAGATGTATGTAGGTTACAAGCAAACATTGTGCCATTTCATACCAGACTTGAACATCCATGGATTTGGGGATCTGCTAGGGGTCCTGGAACCAATCACCCGTGGTCAGCAAATCATGTACCTGCAGGAGCACTGTGTGGCTCATCTTCCCCTCTTCCTGTCCATCCCAGACCTAAGTTACACAGATTTCTCTGACCACTTTGAGCTTTGCCAAAGTTTTTGCTGATGAGGAAGGGCTTATCTGGCAGAACTCAAATAACCGTTGTCTCTGCATTGATCATTATTGTTGACCTATAGATTTAAACCGGAACAGAGTCTTCACTGATGTGTTTTGTTTTGGCTTTAGTATCAGTGCCATTTCATTCTTGCCTGGAATTTCCTTCAACTCTGCAAAAACCCTTTCTTCATCCAATATTTTGATTTGGAAAACTGAATTTTAAGCAAGTAAATTTCCCTAGTTTGGGGCAGGGGAAAAAAAAAGATATTCTTTAAAGAAAGGTTCAAATGTAAATTATTATATTAATTAGAAAAATCACCTTTCACATGAAGTGTGATTCCAAGAAAGTCTGAAGTGAGAGTTCCCTTGAAAGTCATGGCCCAGCCAGGCATGGTGGTGCATGCATGTAATCCCAGCACTTGGGAGACCAAGGCAGGGAGATCGCTGAGTTTGAGGCCAGCCTATGCTCCAAAGTAGGTTCAAGACCAGCCTGAACAGCACAGTGATACCCTGTCGCAGGAAAGGAAAAAAAAAAAAAGAAAGAAAAAGAAAAAACAATCACGGTCCAGTGGAGGAAGGTTTCATAACAGAAAACATTTGTATAACCTCAGCTCAAGTACTTTCCACTTGTGAATTACACAATATGCTCTGTGGGGAGTGTTAATGAATACATCTGTTTGCCTCCTTGCACGGCTGAATACTTTGTGAAAACAGATCTGTTCTCCCATTTCAGAAAAATACCCAGAAAGTTCTTGCAACTAAAGTGTCTGGTTACATAAAATTCTTTACCTTGCATTTAAACTAAAAGATATGAATTTGTAAACAGCTGCTGTAACTCAAGGACATATTATTTTACGTTGGAGCCATAAAGCGTCCAGGCAGACATTTTTATACGAACTTGAGCTAATTTTCAGACACATCAAACCATTAGTACCACTTTTAATAAACACCGCTGTCCTCACTTTGGACTTCCTCTGTGATCTGTCCTGACGTCTTGCAGAGAGAAAGACTGTACACAAGCCCACTGCCAGAAATTTAGCCCGAAGGGGTCAATTTACAACTTCGACAGAGTGCAGAGGCAAGACAAAAGGCTCTAATGGCTGCTGCCTCTGTGTATTACCGCACTTCAGAACTCAGATTTACCCACCCTCTCACTGACAATACCAGCAATTTCAGCAGCTCCTGAATTTGTTCTGGCTTTGTATCTTTATTTTGCTGACTCACATGAGATCAGGTAAATGTGGTCACTCAGCCACTCTAATTCCATAACCAAATTCTGGTGTTTCTTCCTGTGCCCCACACACATTTAGGCTCAGTCCCCAAAATGTTTCCTCTCAATCCAGCAAGGTTATTAGATCTGCATCCACCTCCCCAGAGCGTTTCATGCCAGATGTTTGAGCTACTTTTGCTATAGTGACCATCAACTGGAGGAAACTGAAACTAGAATTTCCAAGCATCCCAGGAACCACCAAATTTACACCTCTTTTCTACATTCCTCACAAATGTAGAAATAATCCTGTGTAAATACCACAAAAATAATCCCAGCTGGACTTGATAACAACAACAACAACAACAAAAAACTCTTCCAATTCCAATACAAATAATAAAAATAACTTTTAAAATGTACGTGAATAGCCATGATAACCAACTGAAAGGTTTCTGTCCTAATAGATTCTGCTGGACATTACAGCAGCGGTGTAGCCGGACCACCAGCCCCTCCCTCCCTGATTACAGGTTCCCCCTAATTACCAGAATTCCCACGTCACCAGCGCCCACCCCCAAGTGCCATCCCCTCTCATTTGGAATACTTTAAAAGCCCACTGCAGACAGCACCTCAGGGGGGAAAATTCGCGAAGCCACCTAGGCAGAACGTTTTTCCCTCCGCGTCCTCAACCCCTCCCCCAATAAATTCTTCCCTTGGATAAAGCCTGCTTTTCCACTGCGCGGAGTACTCTAACTTCTGTTTCTCTGCGCAGCTCTTAAAAAAACCTAACACCAACTAGTCCATACATTTTGGTTTACACTTTGGAAAACACTCTGGCAATAATAATATGAGGGATTTCTAAATTGGCTTTAAGATTAAATCTTAAATCTTTCAGATTTCTAGCATAGTGGTTAGTAAACTGAGATTGACCTTCAGCAAGACAATATCCAGTTTCCATAATGAATGTAATTTCTTCCCACTCCCAGTGGGTCCTACGTGGTGGTACAAATTGAAACATTACTTCTCTGAGACAAGACAGAGTCAAAGAGGTTGTTAATGACATGAAAATTAAATAGCCAGAGGAAACTACGGCATCTTCAGATGCAATGAAAACATAGCAAATAACCTGACTTTGATTTTCTTTTCAAAGATATGCAGAATTATTTGTTTCTCAGCAAGAATAAAATGTGCTAATTTATTTTTATAAAAGAAGTAAGAAAATACTTCAGAACTCAAAGTAAATATCAGGATGTTTTTCAGTGGCATTGAAGTTTATCAAATACACGTTTGTGGAATGTTTCGGCCCTACTCCTACCCAAATGAATGATTTTTACTTATGAAAGCTTCGTGACTTCCTGTTTGCTAAATTGTTTGGAATCTTAATTGCTCTCAAATAGTTCACTGATAGAGAGGCTTCTGTCCCGAGATTACGATAAGAGTTTGTCATTAGAATTCTGCTCGGCAGCTGCTCTTTTCAGCGTATGAAACAAAAAATGTTAGAATGACTCAAGTCTTCGACTCTCTTAGCCGGAGGGTAATCCTGCCAGTTCTAGAACTGTACACCAAAAACCTTGACTGAAAAAATAAAATATCACGAGCGGTCCAACCTACTTCACTTTTCCTAGCTAATACTACCGATATTAGTATGTTTTTATAATGAGATTTGGGATCAATCGATCAATGCAACAATTTAGCCAATTTGGGAATACAAGTTTCTACACTAGAAGAACACGCTTAAACACGAAATAGTGTCCACAAAGTTACTTTTCAGCTTAATTTTATGTCATTTAAAAATCAAATTTTTTAGGGCTTGGGGTTTTTTAGTTCAATTGGTAGACTGCGTACGCAGTGCGCCTAAAGCCCTTTGTGTGCTGTACCCTGGTATCGAAATTTCTTTCTGTACAAATGCGCCTTTTCAGAGCAAACAGTACATAAAATATTGCAAACAACTGTACTTACAACATTTTATTTGTGTTCAACTTTTCAGTAATACATCTGATACATAAAAGGAGTACTTCCCATCTGGTGACAGAAATTAGTAATCTTGGGCTGAAGACGTAGCTTCGTGGGACAGCTCTTGACTAGTACTCTTGGCTGGTTTGAAATATTTGGAAGTAAATACTAGATATTATATCAATTTTACTCAATATATAGTTTATAAAATTTTCTCCATATAATCACAATTGTATTATCATATGCAAAGAAAACTACTGCAGTTCCTCAATATTTTTGAACATCCAGTGTTCTAATTTTCATAATTGCTTCAATTTCTTTCATTCATTCATTCATTTATTGCAATTGGGATCCAAACAAAAAAGCACAACTTTTATTAAAAATAGGAAGCTTCACTCTTTCTTCTTAATAGATTTTTGAGCAAATTTTGGCATAGATTTCTAAGCAAGTGAATGAGAGTTGCATATACAATACAAAAAATCAATAACTTATCCAAGTGTTTTATTGCATTCATATCTACTTACTGTGATGACACCTGTAAAAATAGCAGAAGTGTTAATTGGGTGTTATTTGTGTCATGGAATAAAGATTCCAAAATTAACTACCTTGTTAGTGAACATGACAAAGTACCTTTCTCAGATTACAGAGAAATTTTCAAATACCACTGACATTGCCATAATCATGTAGTTAAAACTGATGTTTGTTATTTAATGACAAAATATTTATAATGGTCTGATCAGTCAGTCTGTGAACTATTTATTAGGCTTTGAAACAATTATAGCAAACTGACAGAGTAATTTTGTATCTGTGAAACCTAGTAATTCATAAAAAAATAAGTATACATTTTATTTTTCTCATAACTTTTTAACTTTTTTTGAGACAGGGTCTCATTATGTAACTCAGGCTAGCCTTGAACTCACAGAGATCCTCCTGCCTCAGCCTCCTGAGCGCTGGGATTATAGGTGTGCGCTACCACACCTGGCGAGTTTTTAATATGTTGAAGTAGAATTTACGTAGCTTTCTGTGCCCATTTTAAATGTATCTTTTAGCCGGGAGCATTACACACACCTAGTAATTTCAGCCATCAGGGATGCTGAGGCAGGAAGGCTGAACGTTTCAGGCCAGGTTGGGCAGCTGGGCAAGAAGACCCTGCCTAAAATTGAAAACAAAGCCAACGAACCAACCAACCAAAAAGAAAGTCGGGTTGTATAGTGGTGGTGCATTTGCCTATCATGTGTGAAGCCTTAGGTTTGAACGTGTGTTTCTGATGAGCTTCGCAAGTTTGCCCTTCCACCAACATAGCCTGATAGAAGCTATGCTCACCACTCTGCGAAAGTTCTTGTGTTCAATCCAGAAAATCATCTCCATCTCTAACTCTACACAGCCAGATCTCCTTTCTGTTCAAAGATAAGATATGATTTTTTCTAGAGATGTTGGTGTGGCAATTGTTCGCTTTTTTTATTGCTGAGTAGCAGTATTTCTATTGGATGGGTATTCGTAGTTTTATTCAGCCATTTGTTAATGGACATCTGAATTGTTTATAGTTTTGGAATACTACGAATAAAGTTGCCATAATCATTAGCTTACCAATCGTTCAGTGGACAGGTCTAGGATTGGAATTGCTGTTTCACTTTGTCATTTTCTCCCCGGTACCTTTCAAAGAATATATATATATATTTTTTTACATTTTTGTAGTACAGTTAACTTTTTAATTAGCGATTTTGCTTTTTAATGTGTTACCTAAGAAATCTTTGTCTACCCACGGTCATGAGAAATTTCTCCTGTATTAACTTTTATGATTAGGCATATATTGAGTTAGTATTTATGCATGCCAGTTAATGGCTGGGGTACATTTTTCTTCAAAAATATACCTTGTTGTTCTATCCTTTCCCTATTCAGTTACCTTAGCACCTGTCAAAAGTCAATTAACCATGCACATGTGGGTTTATTTTTAAGATTCTGTTCTACTCGTTGATCTGTATCTACGCATATCTGATTGCTGTAACATCATTACTGTAATTTTATGTGGAAGCTTTATATATAGTGCGACCCAGTTTTTTTCACAGTATTTTGGCTATTCTGGTCAATGTGTTTACATGTAAATTTTATAATTGGCTTGCCTGCCCCTTCCCCCAAAGACTGCCAGAATTTCAAATGGCATTATATATTATTTAGGGATAAATTTACAATGTTTACATTTTGAAATATAAATTTTCAAAATTCAGTCTTGCAATCTACCATTATGATGTATCATCTCTCCACTTATATTTTCCTTCATTTCTTAGCAAGTTCTTTTATTGGATAGATTTTAGACGCATTTTGTTATTTGTCCCTAACTAGACTGCTACCATGTATGAATAATAAAATTGGGTATTATAGATTAACCTTTCTAAACTCAAGTTTGGTAGCTTTTTAATTCATTCTTCAGGATTTTTGACATTTGTGATCATCATCCTCTGCAAAGTTCTATTTCTTACAGTACATATTTTTCTTCTTCTTGCCTTATTTCACAGGCTAGGGTCTTCAGTTCAAGGGTAGATGAAAATGCTGAGAACAGATGTATCATTGCCCTTTCCCAAGTCTTGTTTGGGACAGAAGACATACTGTGATGCACAAAGCTAGTCTCAGGCACGTTCCAAATTCTAGTCTGCTGAGTTTTTATCATGAATAGATGCTGAATTTTACTATTTTTCTGCAATTGTTCATGTTCCCTCCTCACTTTAATCTGGTAAGTTGTAGTGATTTTTAAATTTAGTAATTCATTTAAAAAATTTAATTTTTTATTTTACAAATGTTCATCTGTGACTTGGAAATAAGTGTCCCTTCACAGAAAACTTTAAAATGGATTAGCAAAAAAGCATTTTTAATCAGTGCTAGTTTTGCACACTAAATTTCAAAGCCATATACACAAAAATATTGAAGTCTTGGGACAACAAATACAGTGTCCTAGCTGATGATTTTCATTATTTCAAACTAGAAAATAAGATTGCATATTTTTAAAGCACTCTATTTCACATGAACATTCCACTTATTTAATCATGTCCAAGTCTGATCACTGCTTGCTGATACACAAAGGCAAAAGTGTTATTTTTTTGCAGAACTATTTCATTCTTCTTTATTCTTGTCCTGCCTGGAGCATCCTGTGATACTCAGCCAATATGAACTCCCCACCCCCAAAAAAGACTAGGCTGAGGAGTTAAAAGTTTTAAACAATCATCATTTTGGGAAATATTCAGTCTCACCAGTTCACCAGTTAATACTAGGAAGTTCACTAGTTTTCTTAAAGTGACTACCCTCTCTTTAAGGAGCAAGTGTACACTTGTGTGTGCATGATGACTGACAAACTGAAAGTTCATAGTTTTTAAATAAAGAAGTAATACAGAAATCCGATGCACAATATATTAAAATAGACTGTCAAGATTTTTACTCAACCAAATAGCCCAGGAATTTGAGATTTTTCAGGAAAAATATTCAACACAGGAACATATTGTATAATAATTTTATTTTTCTCATTTTACTATTTTTACATTTTATGCACAAATATTTTTATCTGAGTAAAAATAGAAAATAACTGTTTCATGTAAAATTACAAAAAAACCACAAAGAAATACATAATTGTTATTGTGATAGTATAAGTGTCTTTATTTAAAGAGTAAAAATGTATGCAAAAATCCTCCTCCCTTTTACAAAAGATTGAGAATATTTTTTTCTGGCAACAAGTGAAATATTGAAGTATTAATATTTTATACCCTTTAGATGTGAAGACATTTAAGTCAGAGGTTTGTTTTGCAATTATGAATTTTAAAACATTTTTGTGCTATATCAAAGGTACACTAGTTTTTATAAAAGGCAGTAGCATAAAATGATGAATGCAGAAAACAGACAACCTCACCAAAAATATTTGGAGGCACAACCCTTCAAAAGAAATAATTATTTGAGTATCAGCATTAATCTGGGGAGAAAACAGTTTTTCCTTATTAACTGATATGGATTGATAAAAAAGTCAATGTGATTAGTTGGTTCACAAGACGATCAATCACATATTACAATTCTGCCTAATTTGTTTGACTTTTTCAATGCCAACACACATTTTCAGACTTCAGGCTAGTAAGACAATATATGAAAGTTGGCTCAATGCAAAAATCAGATGGAAATAGTTTTAAAACCAAAGTATTTCATTGCTCCTGTACCTCTAAGGTACAAAAAGATCAGTAATTTTGTTTTCCTTTAAATGTGTTCTACATTCTCTTACAAAAAATTCACAAAACAGCGAATGAATAGCATGAATTATATTTTCTTTCATAACACAGGTTATTTTTTAATAGAAGAAAAGACTACCTAGAAGACCATATCCTCAATAATAATAGAAATTTTTATATTTGAGACAAACTAATGAAATCCTATAGAGTCAACTGGAGAAATTAGTCACGTGACCTGTGTTACAGTGCACAGAATGACGGTGAAAGAGGTGAAGAAAAAAGAAACAGCATCTGATCATGTATGAGAAGTGTTTGTTAAAATTATGAAGAATAAAATAAAAAATAGCCAAGGAAGAAAACAGATAAAATGTAGTTAAAAACAAAAAATCTGGGAAATGCTTAAAACAGAAAAAAGTTTGATTTTTAAGAATCTAAAAGAAATGTGGGTCTTCCTGCCATAAAAACACGTACACATGTAGAAGACACAGAAAATCTGTCTTCTTGACTAAAACTTTAACATATAAGCATTTTCAATCTAAAAGTCAAGATTCTTGAGCTTCTGATAAACCAGAACAGTATACTTTATTTTTAAAATAAACTTTATTTAAGTGAACTCCTTAGGCTGTTAGAAGATGGTGAAAAACCTTATTTATAGATATCTATTTGTTATCTGAAGTTAGGATTTCTAAAATATATTATTTCATATTGTTATTCTACTCAGATATTCTTAAAATCAGTGCCCAAACTGTACTAGTAATTTGTCAGTCTATTTTGTTTATAAAAAGTAAAAATGAAAGATACAAATGTTATTCTTTTTAAGTATTTACGGCAGAATATTAAAGAATTTAATACAGTACAAATGAACTAACAGTACATGCTATAGTCCTTTAGCATAGCATTTAAAATTATGACTTAAGTTACCAGAAAAGGAGATCAGAGAGCCTTCTTCCTTGCCTTTAGGATTTCTGCCTCCTAGGACTCATTCCAAATCCCTGTTTAATATTGGTAACGCCACCTGGCCTGTACCACCACGGTTCTCTCCTCCTAATTAGTCAACAGCATTAACTAAACTCTTAAAAAGCTGAGTTCTTATAAACCTGTTTTGGGGGATGAATTTAAAGGAAATGATGAGGGAGAAGATGTACAGGGTAGTACTTGAGGAACAACCTTCTAGAAAAGCTATTTGCCAGTCTGTCATATCATGATTCATGTATGATGCCTTGAAACAAACAACAAAAAGACATACTTTGTAGCCATTTCTATTTAGTGTTAACTCTTGGTAAGGAATTTCATATAAGAATTTTACAATTTTTAAAATAAATTATTTAATACCTCTTTGAATATCTATGTCTTCATACATAATGTGTATGTATAAAGTGATCAACTGGACATGTATGTATCTGTATATACATACATATATAATATTCAAAAAGGAAAAATAAGCAGGAAGTTTTGTTTTAAAGAGTAGACTGCCTAAAACAAAGGTCAAAGTTTTCCTTTTACAATTATTTGCAAGTAATTTACTAATCTCTTGAAAGGTAAAGTACTGCTGTCTGGTTTAAAGTCTTCATTTCATCAGAAACACAACAATATATAAGTTGTTTTGCAAAATAAACAGGCACAATAGACTAATTTTAAAAAAAGGAAGTCATACCAAATCATACAACTTTTATTTTATGGCTGAGGTAAACTTCAATTTTTTTAAATCTCTGACAGGAAAAACAGAGATCATTTTAGAATTTTTATAATAGCTGGTTTATTAGAATTAAATGTCTCTCTCAAAATAATTTAAATCCTTGGCCTGACATAATGAATCATCTACAGACAACCCTTAACACTGGCTTGAGTTAAGCCACATTTAAACCTGGATCTCCCCCTTTTGCACTGCTCCTTTGCCAGTCAACTTTTTATTGTCCTTTACTTGCAAATATATAAATTATTTTAGTAACCTGACACTCTTAGTTTAGTAGTTTATTAATATTATAAATTTATTTGATATGAACATTTTAGCTCTGCTTGATTAGATGCAACAGGCACACATGCTTTAGCTGAGAAAGTCCATATTCTGGTTCTATGTAAAGTAACATCTAAAGCAGCAGAGAAGGGAAACAGTTACATTTTAAAAATAGCTAAGCCAGACTGTTTCCTGGGATACTTCATTTCTTTTTCATCTTCAGACGCTACTGGCTGTTTTTGGTAGGGCTAGACATTAATACTGACCAGTTTAGCTTTTCCGACTGTTTAACAAACTGCCCCACAATGAAGCTGCTTTCACGCTGCAGACATTGTGGTGACCCTTTAAGATACACATATGCTAAAATATATGCTCAAAGTAAAAAGATCCAAATTCACAAGAGTATGAAATATTTATAAAAAAATCATGCATCAGATTGTACAGTCTAGAAATAAAAGAAGATTCAAATTCAGTAACAAAGGTTAAGAGCAAAGCTTGCTCTAATATTTAAGAAAGACCTTAGATCCCCAGAAGCTCCTGGGCCTCAATTATCCTTTTCGGTCTGTAGAGAAGCAGTTGCCAGGGCTACTGCTGTGACGGGCTGGGCAATTCCATGCAGCTGCATCTTTGCAAGTTTCTTCTGTTCACATTCTGTGACCAAGCGGTTCAGTTCAGCAGCACTGTATCCAATAAGAGTTTTCAAGTCACAGACAAACTTGTATACAAATCTCTTGCCTTGAACTTTACAAATCATGTCCCCATCATAATAATACCTTTAAAAATAGAAAAACATATTAAGGGTATACAGAAAAATGAATCTGAGTTTACATTTCACAAATTATTCCATAAGCAAAAGCCTAGCACAGTACTAGATCCACCATAAGCAGCAGGTAACAAGGTTATAGCGAATACGAGTATTTAATGGCACCATGAAGGAAACTCCAAAACATACTTGCTAAATTTCAGTGCTAAGTAATCCAAAATCTTACTACTTAAGATTCAAAGAAAATTCTCAACAACTGTAATAAAACAGTCTTAAAAACAAAATAAGTAAAACAAAACAGAAATCTTTGGAGTGGCAATAGTGTCTAACAAAGGCTTTTGGGTCAGAAAGTCAAGACACAAAATCTAGCACTAGACTTCTTACCTTTGGGACCACAGAAAAATCACATTTCCCCTAAGTTTTTACTCCTTAGTCCTCTACAAAATATAAACTATGTTAAATAATCCACATAATAAAAAACTTTAATATATTCTATAGATTGTTGACATGTCCACTTCTTTTCTGTCTTGTATAAAATCCTACATGATGTAGATATGCCTTCATCTTTATCATTCTACTATATAACCACTGTTCTCTATGGAGAGACAGTTGGTTTTATGTTAACTTTGGAAAACAAACTTGGTTTACCATTACACACCAATAATTCCAACACAGGAGAAAATGTTATGTCAAGCCCTTTTCTAGACTGGTAGATTGTGAAGTACTTATTTCAAAATTGCATTGTCCACTGAAAGAGCTGTTATTAAGTAATGACTATTTGCAAAAGTACCTGTATATAAACTACCACGTTTATCAGGATTTTTATTCTGAAATTCACTCAGCTTAACTAAATGTCCACTAATGAAGACTGACCTATAAACAAGAAATTATGTCCTCTTTCTAATTCCAGAACAGCAAATTACAAGAGTTATGTCTGATTTTCCAGTAAGACACGTAATACACTGGGCAGTCTTGTGTTCTGTGTGGATTACATTAATATAGAATTTAAATCTCAGCCCACAAACTATTTGCTTGTCATTCAAATGCTGTGGGAAGTTCAATTTCTTAACAAAATTTCAAAATGAACATACAAGAGTTTAATAAATAAGTCACTTGGGAAAAAAAGGAAAATAAGAGAAGGAAAGGAGTTTTACCTTCCCAGGAGGAAAATGCAATTGATACAATCATGTTTCTCAGTAAGAGGTAAAGAAATACACACATATAAATTTTAATTTTGCTTAATACTTCTTTTCTTCAATCTAGTAGATGCATCAGAGAAAATATACTTGAATAGATGCAGATGCATTGACTGCATCTATTCTGTCCCTAAAAGGAAGAAAGTAAACTGGGTGTGCTGGTGCACACACGTAATTCTGCAGCAGGAAGATGACAAATTTGAGGCCAGCCTGTGCAACTTAGTGAGACCCTCTCTTACAATAAAAAGGGTCTGGAATGTGGGTCAATGGCAAGGTGCCCTGGAGTCAATATTTAATGGCCCAAATCAAACCAAAATAAAAAGGTAAAAAAGGCACACAGTACTTGTATTTTTATAATTTCATGGATATGATTTCCCTTTCTCCTTTTTAATTTGAATTTTCTTACATCTTGTAAAATATGAAATATATTGCAACCTTCTGAAAAGGCAGGAATGTTGACTTAGTGGTCTATTACACAGCGAATGTTCATTAAACAGAACACAGCAGCACCTAGAATCCCTGCTATGTGCCTTCTCAACCATTCTCTTCTGCTGTAACAGGTTAACACAAGCCTGCTTCATGATACTAATTTCACTGTGTTGCTTTATATTTATCAACCAAATATGCATTGCCAAGTGCTTTAATCGACCTTTCTTGTTTTTCTAGAGCTTTACTAAATAAATGTATTGATATGCTATGTAGTCTTTTGGATCCCTTCCCTTCCACATCACTGTTGGTAGCAGTTCTTTTTTATGGATGCACAGTACTTGATTGTCTAAATATACCACCACTAATTTATTCCCTCTGCTGCTGAAAGGTATTTGGAAGGTTTCTGATTTTTGGATGTCATAAACAAGCGGCTGTGTGTGTGGCCATTCATGGGTACTTCTGTTTAGTATCTACCTAGAAAAGCAACTGCTGGATTACACGTTACACGCTCCCACCCAAGCGTGGAAGTGTTCCCGCTGCTCCCCAGCCTGGCTAACGCCTGGTACTGGCAATCGTTTTCAGACTGCACTTCTGGGAGGTATAGTTTCAAAAAGCATTTCCCTGATTACTAATGAGATTGTGCATCTTTACCTGTTTATTAGCCATCTGGAGATCCTCTTACCTGAAACCTGAAGTGTCTCTGTAAGTATCCTGCCCATTTAAAAGAAATTTCCCATTGATTACAGAAGTTCTACAGATATTTCAGATACAATTTTTGTCAGGGATGTGTGGTTTACTTTTTACTCTTTTAATGACAGCTTTTGATGGCCAGAATGACAGGATTTAATATGGTCAAATTTATGGATCTTTTCCTTTAGGATTAGTCCTTTTAATTTTGTTTAAATGTACTTCCCCATTGCCTGAAATCACGAAGTCTCCAGATGTTTTACAACTTGATTTTTTAGCAGTTGGAGCTAGACACTCACAGAACTGATTTTTGGTACAGTATGAGGAAGTGGTCAAGTCTCAACCACCTACCTCAGCCTTCAACACAGACAATGACCCCAGCACCACTGAGTGAAAAATAGGTTTTCTCTCTCTCTCTCTCTTGTATTTGCTATGTACTCCAGGCTGGCCTCAAAATTGTGGCAATCCTCATCTCAGTCTCCTAAGTACCGGGATTACAGGCATACAACACCACACCTAGCTAAATGAGAGCATCTTTATCTGATATGCAAATGGTAAAAATCTCAACAATCAAACATGTTGGTAAATGCAAATAATCTTAGAATCTTTTAAAAAAGTTATTGCCTCTAAATTATTAAGATAGTTTTCAAAAGGTAACTTTTAATATAAACATATACAACTTTGCTTTTTTAATATATAAAGGAAACATCTATGAACAAGTTGAGTATTTTAGTATTGTTATATAACAATGATTACACCTAGAGTAAGAAATTACTTTTTAGAAAGCTGCTATCGAAAAAAAAAAAAAAAAGGACAAGAAAAAGACTAAAAATTGGTATCTGAAAAAAGAACAAATCCTTACCTTAATGCACGACTGAGCTTCTCATAGTTCATTGTAGGCTTATTTTTGCGTTGTCCCCATTTTTGTGCAACCAATTCAGGCTGATTTAGCTTAAACTCTCCTTCATCACCAACCCAAGAAATACAGTCTCGAGCATCCTTGTCAGTAAGAAGTTCTAACAAAAACTGCCATAGCTGGATTTGACCATTGTTTCCTAAATTAACAAAAGGGACAAATTTTGACCACAGTTATAAACCGACACAGGACAAAGGCAACACAGATCCTTTGGTTAAAATCTCAGCCAGGGCAAAGACTAACTTTTGTTTTCACAAATCTTGTTTAAATAACGACAGAGGAATAGTCCACATTCAGTGGATTTTCATACAGTGAAATAAATTATACCTAATTTGATAAAATTTTAAGTACAGTATCAGTTAATGCAAAAATACCTGTTCGGTTTCCAGGTGAGCTTCTATCTTCTCCTGAAATCCTTGGAGCTCTTTGTACTTTAGCTGCCTTTGTACTACTATTTATAACTTTAATGGTAGTTGGTGTAGCAGACTGCACAGATGCTGGAATAATTTGCACAGCTACAAGAGAAGGCAAGGGGTATGTTTTCTTCTTCCAATACAAGTAGTGACAAAAACATCTTGAAAGACGTTAACATCAATTAACACTGCTGTTCCTCTACACATCAAGAAAGGACTTCTTTATAAAGTTATGGTATTTGCACTGCAACATCTTACATTGCTAATACATCTAGGATTCATGTCTATATTTTAATGTTTTAAAAATGATACCTTAGTACTGCATAAACATTAGACAAAGAATTGTTAAGAGAAAAACGCGGGATAAGTAAGAACTCACATCCCATTGCTAATGAGAACATGAACTCATACACCCACTTCAAGAAACATTTTTGGCACTACCTATTGATGTTGAGAGTGCAGAGACCTTGTGATGTTATTGTATAAATACTCATGCAATGATGTTCACAGCATTTTAAAAATACTATTCACCAGTAAAAATGAATAAAACTAAGCTTTAAGTATCTATAGGTAAGTCTCACAAATGCTGAGCAAAAAAAGTAACTTAGAACAGGAAACGTATAATATATAGTATAATTTTACCCAAACCTTTATACCTGGTACATAATGATATCATAAATGTTTATGGTTACATAGTTGGTAGAAATATAAAATACGAAGAGAATAAACAAGTTGAGGACTGAGAAAGAAACATAGGAGCCATAATAGGTAAATTTGATATGGAGTTTTATTTTTTATGGTGTACACAGCTGCTGTACTTTATCTCTCTCAACATCTAAATCACATAAAAATTTTTAGTTTTTCTTTTCAATATCTTACAGTATCAAAAGAAAACATTTCTTATTGATAAATGGGCAAATACAGGCATGAATACTCACGTTGATCGATTGTAACTATCTCATTCATCTGTTGTTCCTGGCTTGCCAACACATCTGGAGAACACACAAAAAAATTTTTGTTTTCATTTAAAACCGGAAGTAAAAATCCCAATCCAATAAACCTCAACTTAGTAAACATGATCCTTAAAAAGGGAGTTCACAATTAAACCCCAAACCAATGAACCAAACAAAAAGCCAATTATCAAATAACTGAAATTTATGGAGATAAATACTCAAAAATACCTGGTAGGTAATCTTTATGGCAAATATTGTATCTTTAGTGAAACATGGAAAACTCTTAACTAAGTGTCAGAAAAGTTACTCAAAGAACATGGTTTTTGAAATATCTGTATCTAAATCTGTAAGTTACATTGTCTTAGGTCCCAATGTAATCCTTTATAGAACAACCATCTATTATATGTCTTTTACTATTCTTAGCTCAATTGCTTTTCTTTCTCCATCAAACAATATTTGCACATCTTACTCTCTACTATTTCAAACCATTTAGTGCCCAAAACTGAACTTCTCAGTAATAATTCTGGGTTCCAAGTAAGTCCTCAAAACCCAAGAAGACTACTAAGGCTGCCATGCCACGAAGCAGTTCCAGACACATAGCTATAAAATGCTGGGGGGCAAAGAGGAGATCTGAATTCTATGTATCAGATGGAAGTTTTCTTTGGGAGAACGGAGTTTGAGTTCATAAAACAATTATATGGGAGTAGCAGCAGACAGATCTGGGTTCAGATTTTAGCTCTCACTATAACTTCGGTAAATTACTTGGAGGATTAAAGGAAAATTTTAAGAAGCACAGTGCAAGATTAATTTTTCAGTAAACAGAACATGTTACTATTTTATGCAAATTTCTAGCTCTGAGCATTCTCCTCCAGAACTGTTACTTCTCTTGAGGAACATTTTATGACTTATATTTGTGGCATATTTTCCCCAGAATTTTGTAAAAGTACCTCAAAGAGGGTAAGTGCTAATTAAATTGAAAAATTTAGGTGCCCTAGCCCAAAAGAGGCAAAAGAGAAAAATAACTATCACATAGCCCAGGCATGGCTAAGCCAGAAAATCAGCTTCGAAGCCTTTTCTTGGACTTCAGTTTGGTCTTTTTTATGGGAACTCCCAAGACAGAAGGCAGAACGCAGACAAGTTCTGAATATTTTAGACCAAGAACACAGGGGTACCAAGCTCCCAAGAAGCCCTGTCCTTTTGGCTATGGCACAACGGAAGCAGAGTCTTTAAAGCCCAAGCTGGGGAATATGGAGTCATTTTATGAAGAAATGTTAGGCATGAAAGGTATAAAGCAATTTTTTCCCCTAAAGAACACCCTTAATAAACTAAGCTTTGCCTTTGGTGACAGAAGACATATTTACATCAAGACACATGCTGCAGAACGGCCAGCACTGAGATATTTCCCAATTATCCTCTCCAAATACAGTGGGTCTAGGTGAAGTTTCAACATATGGGGAACGGCAGGCAGGTGGTGGTTTGGTAAATAACTGATCATACACAGCTGCAGAACAAGTACTACCTCTCCAGTACTGCTTCTCCTCGATGGATAACTGCCGATGAACAGATAGCAAGCTGGGTCACTAACAGTTCTGGCTCAGGAATCAGTGCTTTTCAGAATTATTCTCCAAATTTCTGTTTACAAAAGAGACTAGAATACTGGACTGTTCAAAGGACTGTGTCCTGAAAAGTGACATTTGTAGATTGAGGAAAATCTGCCAGAAATAGTCTTATACATCATCCTGCCAATACTACAAATTTTGAACTGAACACGAGATTTCTAAACCAGATGGGATTTCCTGCCAGAATGAAGAACCATGGCGGAACAAATAAGGAATTGTGTGAGACCCTTCTGTAGACTGTGGTTCTTTGCTGAAAACAAAGCAACAATTCCAGAATAGAGCCATTCTAAGGAAGACCCATTCTACTGCATGGAAATGGGAAGCTATACAAAGACTTCTGCCCTTCTGTACGAGGAAACTTTAGAGTTTGAAAAGCATTAGGAGAACCAGAAAGAGACAACCACAATAGAGTTGACCTGAGAGAAACTGGAAATAAATTTGGGAAAACAAGCACTATCCTTGTATTCTTGAGAATTCCCATAAGAAAATGTTTCAATAAACAGGACTCAATGTAAGAAACTGGAACAATTCAGAATTTACCTTATTCATTTGAGAGCTCTGCAAAGAAAATTTAAAACCAATGACAAACCTTGAACAAGAAACTGAACTTATTTATCTATAAGAATTAACTGGAAAAAAAAAAAACCCTGTAAATGCAATGAATATAATCAGTCTTTCAGTGTGACAGATACTTTCATAAAAGTATCTAAATGAATCAATACAAGAGTAAAACTATGGATAAACAATGAAGAATGTCCAGAGCTCATTTCCTATTCAACAGCAGAGAAAGCACTTTGGATGAGAATGCTCAGCATTAGATTACTGTGGAAGGCCCTCTACCACAGGTCTCTTCTTATTGGAGATATAATAGGAGAATGGACTGCAAAAACAAGAGGCCACAAAAGGAATGTATGAAAAGAACTAGAGTAGGGTATAGGATCTCATTTAATAATCTGGATTCTAGTGTAAACCTGGGTTAGGATCCTGGCCCTGTCACTCCCTAGCTCTGTTACTTCTGGGGGCTATCAAAGACCCATTTTTCTATATGAAAAATAAGTAATAACATGTGACATTATTACAGGGATTAAATAAGAATACACAGGAGAGATCTCAGCAATGCCTTACATTATCACTTAACTGCTTATTAATGATCAAGGTAGAAACAAAATTATAAAGAAATAAAATTAAGCTTAAATTAGAAGATAAAGAGATAACTAATTTTATACATTTTCGAAGCAGCTCCAGATGACTCCAGAGAATTTCTCCCCGAGGTACTCGTTGAAAAAAATCTTCTTGGTTTAGACTACATAATTCTCTTCCCGAAATGTTGAGTGTGGTGAGGTCTATATCAGTCATGCTGAACTCCTTCATTACCCAAACCACCCAATGCAGGACTTGGTCTGTGGACCACTGTATGGGATCTAGAAAGAAAAATAGTTATCTTTAGCCTCATTCCATTTCAGATATTTATAGTTAATTTGTCAATATACATACACAAACACAAAATCCAGACAGAATGTTTTTTTAAATTAAGTAAACTCATCATAAAGTAGAAAAGATCTTTATGCTGTATTTTTTTCTCAGCTCTTTTTCAATCTCTCAATCTAAATTTATGAAGGAATCATTTGAGTCCACAGTCTGGAATTTTATCAAGGAAAACAAAATGCAAAATTGTTCTCCAGTGAGACAAATGGAAGAATATATGTTTATCTTGGAAAGAACAAATTATTCAAGTTCAAAATAATATTTTATAGCTTTGTCAGATTTGGTGCATCAAAAATAAATTATAAGGGGATTTTAAGAGCTAGTTGGTCCTGCATTACTGCTATCATGGCACTTAAAATACAACCTACTAATTACGTCTTTACTCGGGTGTGCTGCTACAAGACATTAAGGTCTTAAATAAAGGGATTGTGTTGTAAACTTTACTTAGAGCCTATCATAGTGCCTTGTACGTATTTGTTAAATCCATAAAAAGTATATTCAAATAATTTCATTTTCTCTATTTTTTTAGTACCTAATTGAATTCATAAATGAAAAAGATGGCGCATATATATATATATATATTATATCACTTTTTCTGGCACCTACTTATCTAATCCAAGCTGAATTAAGTGCTTTAAAGATGATTTATCCAGCTAATACTGATTATACACCCAATAAATGTTATTCAATAAGAAAGTAAGTGGGAAAATAGTATTCAGCTATTTACCAAAAGCCAATTTATAGTTAAAAGTGAATGAAACTTACAAATATAGAACTGATAATCACAGTTTTTTTAAAAAAAATATTGCCACAAAGCAGCAAAAGATTTTAGGAAGATGGTCGTAAGTTTAATATCTCTGAATGCACAAAGCAAAACAGAAGAAGCAAGGACTCTACAACACACAGAGGTGAAGACGAAGAAGAAAAAAAAAGCAAATCCATTCTGAACACAGGAAAACCTGAATAAGATCAATAAGTATCCATTAAACCTGTGCATAGTAGCACATCCCTATAATCTCATGATCTCAGCTACTTGGGAGGCTGAGGTGGGAGAGTTACAAATTTGAGGCCAGCCTGGGGAATTTAGTAAGATCCTGCCTCAAAATAAAATAAACAAGCTGTGTGGGGTAGTGCACACCTGCAATCCCAACACTAGAGAGGCTGAGGTAAGAGGATCACCATGAGTTCGAAGCCAGCCTAGATTACATAGTGAATTTAAGGTCAGCCTGAACTACATAGTAAAACCCTGTCTCAAAAAACCAACCAACCAACCAGCAAACAAAATAAAATAAGCAGGGCTTGGAGATGTAGCTCAGTAATGGAACACTTGTTTACCAAGTGTGAGGCAGGCCCTCAGTTCAATCTCCACTGCTGTGAGGGTGGGAGGAAGGGAGAGAATATAGCACAGGCCAACATGAAAGCAATGGCCCAATTCAATGATAGCTAATTACAAGGGTCCATGGTAAGGTTTATTTAGTTTTTCGGTACCGGGAATCAAACTCATGACCTCACTCTTGCCAGGCAGGCGCTGTGCCACTGAGCTATATTCCTAGCCGCCATGGTAAGGTTTAAAGGGCTGCAGAAGTGTAACTTCTGAGAGCTTTTCAAATTCACCCAAGGTTTACTTTCAGAAGCAGTGCACACAAATAACGAAAGCTGTCTTATGCCAGAATACAATACTTCTTGAAAACAGGAAGAGGTTCTGCTAAATTTGAAAAGCTACCCTGAAATACACCCTTCTTAAAAGCTCACAAAATGCTGGGAATGGTGGCATAAGCTTGTGATTCCAGCACTCTGGGAGGCAGAGGCAAGAGGAGTGCAAGTTCAGCCCCAGGTGGACAACTCTTCGATCCTGTCTCAGGGAAAAAAAGGTGTGTGTGGTGGGTAGGCTGGGGAGTTTAGCTCAGTGCAGAAGCCTTGGCTTTGTCCCTGGTATGACAAAGAAAAACAAAACAAAATTTTACATTGAAATGGAAAAAAAAAAAACTATTAAGATCAAGAAATTTAGGGAAAAATATTAGTCTGATTGGTTTTCTCCAACATCAGGACTTCTGATTTAACATACCAAACTGCCAGGCATGTTTTGCCTCTTTTCTCTAAGACCCTAGTAAAATGACAGCAAAAGAATTTTCTAAAGCTATAAAATCATAGGAACATGAGTAAAGTGACAGAAATGGATAAGAAAGTTTAACTAGTTTATTGGAGACTACTGTGAAATGAAGTTAAGAGACTAAAATCAATAAAGTAAAATATAGTTGTCCCTAGGGAACAGGACTGCAGTCAAGCTAGCTGTTAGGGTAACTGCTGTTTCTCCTAAGGCTTTTTCTCTCTTTGAACTTAAGAGACATACAATAAATGCTAGAACTTATCCAGGAGGCCAAGGGAGAACTAGTTAAGATACAAATCTAGGATACCTGTAATAGTTTATTTTTTGCATGAATATAAAGTAGTTTGAAATGTTAGTATTTGACAATTCTAAAGGACAAAAAAATGAGTTTTTTAAAAGAACTAGAAGACAATCTCAGCATGTCTATCGTTTCAATAGTCTTATTTAATGTTCAAGTTTTTTTTGTTTTTTTTTTTTCAGCACTGGGGATCGAACTCACAACCTCACACTTGCCAGGCAGGTGCATAGGCCACTGAGCTAAATCCCCAGTCCAATAGTCTTATTTAAAAAGAGATAAGAATAAATATTTTGAATTTTAGTCAGTCATTCAACGCTGCTGCAGAGTTAGGAAATTAACCAAAGAACTATCCTTGGTACAGAAATAGAAACCTAAAACAATAGTTTCCTAGGAAAATAGTAATCATTTCTGAAATTTCCTATTCCTGTAATAACATGACAAAAAAAGTCACCAATGATTTTTAAAATGTCTTCCTCTACCTCTATAAATCTCAAAGGTTTTAAAATGAAGAATTTCACTCTCCAAGGAACCACCCCGTTTAGGCTGACCTGGACATTATCACGACTGTATGAAGTACAATAATTCACTCGTTTTCACCCCAGCCACTCTCCACATGCTGCTCCAACAGAAAGCATGTGCACTGCCACCCATTTTCCAATCATGGCTCCCATGGACTGAAAGGAGCTCCATACAGCCAGAGTAACTACGCGTCCACACAGCGTTCTCACAGCACATGCAACCTTCCAGCTTTGTGCCTTGTGTCTAGTGTTTCCTGACTGCAATGTCTTCTGGATAAGTTTTTTCTCTGTAAAAAACTCTTCTCCAATTTTTCTCTCAGGACACTCTGATTTCTCTGAAATTCTAACAGCATGTTTCAGTTATGCGAATTACTGACATCTTAACTGTTACCTTTATGATAGCTTTCTCTTCCATCTATCATCTTCCTCTTCAAGGACTAGTGCTTCCTACATCAAACTTAATTCTTACTCTACCTAATAAATCACCGTATTTTATTACCATAGGGTATTCCAAGGCGTTCTTGTTCCTTCCTGTAACCTTCCAGTGCAGCAGCCCATCTTGTCACTTGCTCTGAGGTTTCATCGGAAATGGTTGTAATGTGTTTTGTACCATCAAGAGTTATCACTTGAGCTTCTTCCACAAGATGTGCTTCTGCTTCAGCATGATGAGCATCTGGATCAATAACTACTTCAACAGTTTCCGCAGTTTTCACAATTTCCAGGATGTTTAGCTTCGGCTCAATCCCTTCACAGTGAATTAAAAAAACGTATATATAAATTCAATAGAAAACCCAAGTTTCAAAACACAAAATTTTGTTTATGTATTCCCAAGTGGTAGAGAAAAACTACATATTAAATATTTTAGCAATATATCTAGAAAATTTAAGAGGCCTGCAACAATAAATACATTTTGACAGAACTTCTGTAACAACAGTGTATCAACATTAATTTCCTGATTTTGGTATCTGTACTGTGTTCATATGAAATAATCATTTTTTTCAAAGAAATACTGATGATATATTTAGAGACAGAAAAGGATCATGCTTGCAACTTGTCCTTAAAAAGCTGGAAAAAATACTATGTGGGGGAAGAAAGAGAACAAAAGCAAATACATTAAAAATTCACACCTGAAGAATCTGGGTGAAGGATATACACACATATATATATCCCAGAACCGGGGATTGAATCCAGGTCTTTGTGCACGCAAGCCAAGTGCTCTACCACTGAGCTACATCCATGGGGTCTTTCGGGGGGTGGGAGGGACATTTATTTTTTAAGACAGGGCCTCATTAAATTGCCCAGCCTGTCCTCAAACATGCAATCTTCCTGCCTCAGCCTCCCAGCTGTTGTAGAGGCATGTGCTACCACACTGGGTTCTATGAACTCTTTACCTAGTTTTGAAACTTTTCTACAATTATTAAACATACACATATAAACCCTGCCTACAAACAGCATTAGAAAAAAAAGGCAGTTGCTACAATAAAAGTACCAACACAGAATAAAAAATAAAATCTAGACTAGAGTGAATATAAATGTGCAGCTGCCTATCTTTAAGATAAAAAAAAATATATATATATATATATATATATACATAGAAACTCGGCAACGCCTATTTACTCAGAATCCAAACATTTAAGATACGCTATTCGAATAGAATAAACTAGTCCCCTTTATGAAATAACCTCAGATACTTATGATAAAATAACAACTCTAAGAAATGATCATGTTATCTAACAGCTAAAGCTTATGGACTCTGTCATGTATCAAAAACTATTTCAATTTCCCATGAAAACCAGTACAAGAAATGTACTAACATTCATAAGGTAGTATAAAGAAAAGTTACTTTTTCAAATATACATGACAAAGAGAATTAAAAACAAATATTTTCCTAGTGTCTATTCCCTAATCCTCCATCTGAATTTCAAAAAGTTCAAGTCAACTCTTTGTACAACTTGCACTGAGAGGTCACTGGGCTTTTAAAGATAAAACCAGTTCCTATCTGCCACAGCAATCAATCAATCTATCAATCATAGAATCAAGGCTCAGAAGCAGATAAACACGGGTTTTCAAAGTCCAAAGAAAACTTTGATCTATGGGAACGCAGTTTGAGCAAGATGGTATGTCAGAGATTAAATCACTTAAAAACAGTAGAAATCTTAACAAATTGCATTTTTCAAAACTAGAAGTCAACCCACCAAAATGGCTTTGTAATTTTACTTTCTGACTTGAGCACGTACACAAGAACAGTAAAATACTCCGATGGACATACTGACTGGATCACTAGGTACTCTGCAAATTCTTCTCCCTGAACTAAACTAGACACACTGAATTTCCTTGCAGTTAGGCTTCCACATGTGGTTAGGCTCTGGATTCACTGGTAAAAGCCTTCTATTCAGAAATGATTTCAGAGGTGCCAAGCAGGAACATGACATCCATTTTTGGCGTAGTGCTGCTCACTGTAAAGCCAGGATGGTTGCAGGTCTTGGATCCCGGCAGAGCACCAGCTTCTCAGCAGGCCATCTCAACAGTGTGGCTAAGGCATTCTGAGGAATCTAGCAAGAACATGTTCTTCTAGACCACTTGGTGATTCTGTTATTTACTACTGTATAATATATTCTTTTGTTTAAACTGGAGGGAATATGTTACACTGCTTCTTGACAGATTCAAAAACTAAACCAAAAAACATGATTATTCAGCTATAGCATCACATTAAGTCATTTAGACAAACATCTAAAATGCTACAAATCACACAACTGAATTACTGTTTCAGAAAAACATGAGTTAAACTTTTAAATAAGTCACTAAAAAGAACTTACCTTGGTAAGAAATTACCTGTACACTAAGCTGTACAGTTCCATCTGTCTTTACTCCTTGGTCAAATAAACTTCTTTCTGGATCCAGCTAGACATGGGCAAAATGTAATATAATTTTATCTCAAACATTAAGTTAAGGCTCCTGCCTCTGGTTTAATGTAAGTGGAAGCACCGAACAGGACTTAATTTCTGTGCATAATAACTAAATTATGAGAAGACATTTAATTATCATGTCTTTTAATTCTTGGCCAAAAATGAAAGTAATCTGAGGAGGCATAAACTATCAAATTGATTTTAAGTGGCAGTTTTCTCTAACTCTGGAGTCTGGGTTGAGATCTTCACACCAAAAGACAATTATTCATTCTGCAAATGGATTGAAAGATGGTATCATCTGTCATGACTAAGCAAGAGTGTTTAGTTGTAATAATTTATCTAAATTTATTAACATATTTGAGTCATTTCTCTCTTGTAACCAATGCCACATATCGAAGATCTGGGTTCACCCTTAAGTCTCTGATCACAAAATTAATAAAATTAAAGGATTTATGATCTTATTACTTCATCTGGCTATGAATATCATTAATCATAATTCTATATTCTTTGAACATTAGAGCTCTTTTTCCTTCCAATCTTCACACTGTGAATGTTTTTCACACAATGGCAAATGATGAGAAAAAGTAATTCTGACTTTCAGATACCTTCTGTCACCAGCTTGAGAACAAGCTCTCATTGTAATAATCTTGAATAATGTATATTTATGTGTATCTGCATAGCATATTGCTGAGGTACAAACCTCTCACTCCCAATAATTCAGTTGTTACCAAAGCCATGCTACAAACACGTTTTCTAATATGTAAAATGTCATATACAAAGTCTGCCCAAAAAATGTATACACACTTCAGCAGCTCACATACTAATAAATGTCTGGAAGCTAATGGCCACCATTTTGAGCACCTCCTATAACTGTAGAGGCCAAAGGTAACTTGTATTAACTTCATGATGTCTGAATGAATTTAGTATTAAAATATTTATGCAAGTTTTTCTTTTCCGGACTTTTTTTTGGGCAAACTCTGCATATAAAACATACACTCTTAAGCAACTACATACCCAACTTAAGATGGATACGAAAAATTGTGAAACCTGGTAAGACAAGTCAAATGTGGCAGTGCTACTCTTCAATGTAGCAGTCTTGGCCTGAAATTTTGTTTAAAATTCTCATAATACCATGTGTTCTCTCCTTGTCTAACAGACACAAGTATTAATCCACTAGAAGCTATGGTATGTCTAACTCTGAAACCAAGGTCTCAGCCACTAAATACTAGCTCACTAGAGCTGGCACAAGGACAAAATTCCACCCTGGTATTTAATCTCATGTCACATTTTTAAAAGAATGCCAACTCAATGATTGCTACATCAGCTTTCAAGTCAGCACTCATCTGAAAATACAAAAAACATTACCAGAAACAGCAGGATTTCTGACTTCAAATGTGTGTCTGCGCTGACATGGAGAACAGAGGTTGTCACCCTTACATTCTTTTTGAAGAGGGAAAGAATGACAGGGAGGAATGCATAATGTCCTCAGATTCAACAACAGCTTTAAATTCTACAACACTATGACTTACATATACTTCCATTTATCTAACTAATACGTACTGACAACCTATGACAGGTCAGATTCTTTGCAGGCCATATTTTCATTACAGAAAGCTCAGGTACTAAAATAAATAAATAAATACAAACAAAACAAAAACTCTGAAAGACAACTAAGAGGTTAAGCCCAGATTGTACATTATTTTACATTATGAGAAAAAGCAGATAAAGTTCAGTGGCACTGAGTCATTCACTACAAACTTACTTCTTCTTTTTTTGTCTTTCTGTTCTTGTCCCCAGCCCTTTGTACTTATTTTTATTTTGACACAGTATCTTTCTAAATTGCCCTGGCTGGTTTTAAATTTATGATCCTCCTGCTTCAACTTTCTGAATAGCTGGGATTATGGCTGTAAGCCACCATACCTAGAATGAATCTTTAAAATGTCTGCCTCAAATAAGTGGAGAGAGATTTGCAGTCACACTGGCCTGAGTTTAAAATCCAGTGCACCCAAATGTAGCTAAAAATTGGGCAAATTACTCTTTAAATCTCAGTTTCTACACCTGCAAAATGTGATTAAGTAATGTTGATTTCAAAAGACCAATACAAGGATTACATATGATAATTTAGAGGAGTTTTCCAAGTATTGTTTTTTACTCAATGTATCTGTCCTGACAAACTCTAGCTTGCCAACTTTTTTTTTCTTTTGAGACAGGGTCTCACTAGGTAGTTCAGGTTGGCCTTGAACTATGTAGCCAAGGATGATATGAACTCACAATGATCTTCTTGCCTGAGTCTCCCCAGTGGTAGAATTACAGGTGTGCACCAATATGCCTGGCCAGCTCACCGATTTTTAATGGCAATCTTAATTCTGGTCGACGCGGATTTAATTTATTGAATCTCTAGATTTTAGAACATTTGAGTTGTTTCCAGTTCTGGCAAAACCATGAGTAAACATTTTCATACATATATCTATGCCCATACAGATGAGCATTTCTACAAGAACAATTAGCATACCATAAATAGATACTAAATGACAGACTGCCTTCCAGAAAGATAGTGTTAACCTCACTGTTAAAACAAAAACTTTTAGCCGGGCGTGGTGGCTCATGCCTGCAATCCCAGCACTCGGGAGGCTGAGACAGAAGGATCGTTGTGAGTTTGAGACCAGCTTGGGCTACAAAGTGAGCTCAAGGCCAGGCTGAACGGCATAGTGAGACCCTGTCTCAAAAATACAAGGGCCGGGGATGTAGCTCAGTGACCTAAGCACCTGCCTGGCAAGCGCGAAGTCATGAGTTCAATCCCTGGTGCTGCCAAAAAAACAAAAAAAACAAAAACGAAAAACAAAAGAACGAAAAACAAAACAAAGCAAAAAAAACTTTCAACAGTCAAATTTTAACTTAACTAGACTCAACTGTATTTCCTAGTTTTTTAAGAGCAATATCTTCCCATAGCCACCATTTATGATACATACAATGAAAAGCAGCAGTTTGTTAAAACATTTCAATTTACTGCGCAACAAAATCTTAAAAACAGCAGCATATGATTTGGATTTTTTAAAAAACTAAGCCAAAAGTTCTGTAATACATGGAAAAACTATATTATGAAGGCTAAAATATATATTCATATGTTAGTATAAAAACATAAAACGCTAGTACTTACTCTTATGTTTAGTGAAGAAACTGTGTGAGCAATTCTACTTAGGCTACTATTTTTTATACATGAAAATACTACCTTTCTTGAAACAGTCCCACAAAACATGACTGTGAATATGCTTTAAACATATTATTTTAATACTACAATAGGTATTGAAATAAACACCAAGAGTATCAGTTAATACTTACATTCTTATTCAGAGAAAACAAAGGAAAAATGAAAATCATTTAGTCAAGTGTTCACTACATTTTAAAGGTAACTAACACAGAAAAAAGTTAAAAGTTAGTTAGAAATAATATACTTCTTCAGTCTCCAATGTCAATGTGGTTCTCGCTACTCTATACTGTATATTTAGATTGACGCAAATGTATGTGATTAGGTGATTTCTCTTTTTCTAATTAGTGCAAGTAAAAAGCAAATATCTAATTTAGTACTCAAATATATATATACATATATTTTTAATTTTTTGCCCCTGGTTTTTCTCAGACAGATTCTCACTGTGTAGTCCCGGCTGGCCTTGAACGCACACATAGCCTAGGCTCACCTCGTGTGTCACCATGCCCGGCTCAATCTTTTAAATATGATTTTAAATAGAGAAAGATTTAATAAAGCATTTTATTAAACCCCTTTATTATTTAAGTAAATGCTTAAATTTTATAATACAGGGCAAATCCATTTATAGAGAGGAAACCCATAACTATACAGATAAAAGGCTAACAAAAAATAGTTCTATACAGATTGCAAGGCTGAAACACAAATCTAAAAAAAATATTACCTGGATATCTTGCAGACAAATTTCATGAGCATCCAAAGAACACTGTAGTCTTGGTTCTAGTAGCTTTTTTAAATTACCAATTGGTTCATTGATGTCTATGGCCTGGCTTACACATTCAGCTGGGGTGTAGGTTTGTTCTACAATGCTAAATGTTAAAAGACATAAAGGTTAGTAATTAAATTGTTGCCCTGGATCCTCAAAACAAAACTCAATACCAAAGCACATTGATGTTTTTTGAAAACACATTTCTTCTTAAGATACTGTGGTAGGTTCATCACTAACCAGTATTGCCAAACTGAACACTGAATTTCACAGCTACCTTGAAACATGAAAATATCTCACTACGTAACACTCGGATTTTAGCTTAGCCAGACTCAACTATAGTCCCTAGTTTTTTAAAGAGCAATATCCTCCCATCACCCCCATTCACAATACATACAATGAAAGGTTTCGTTAAAACACTTCAATTTATTGCACAACAAAATCTTAAAAACGGCAGCACATATGTTATGTGTATGTATATACACATACAGACACTGCTTGTACAATCTATAAGGGAAAATATTTGCATGTACATTACATTTTAAAGTTATTTTAAAGAAATAACACTTACATGTCATCTCTACTAGCCAGTTTCCCTTCCCAAAATAAATATAATCTAGTAAGTATAAAATAAGACATGAAAGTATTCCTTTCACTTAATCTTAGCACTACTAGTTATAATTACCATAGCTCCACGTTTTAAAAAAGTGTATTGTACCTTAAAACCTTCTTAGAGCTCTTGTGTTATTTTTAATTCAAAAGTATTAAAATACTTGGTAAGTAATTTTACATATTTCTTATTAATGTTTATGTGAGCTAGAACAGAAGCCAGAAAATGCAGGGTACAGTGGTCTAAGCCTGTAATCCTAGCTTCCCCGAAGCGAAGCGGGAGGATCAATCCTAAGGTCAAGACCAGCGTGGGCAAGACCTAAGTGAAACTCTACCACCAAATAAAAACTAACGAAGAATGAGGGGATGTAGCTCACTAGTAGAGCTCCCCTAGGTTCAATTCCCTCCACAACAACAGACAGCAAGTAACTGCTGAATTGATGAATGTGAAATTCAAGTAAGTTTCACAACATGTGTGAATTAAATATGATTTAAATTTCATTCACAATTGTCAAAAACAGTATGTATTGAAAAAATTGCCAACTTTCATTCACATAAATTCTAAGGATAATTAGATATAACCATGATAGTTAATGAATATATGCAGCTCAAATATTTCTAAAACATTGAAAATTTATGAGACCATAATGACCAAAACTACAAACTTATTTTAAAATAACTGTACATTATTTTTATTTGTTAAGATGAAAAAATATTGGTTTTTGGGCTAAGCATTTCTGCCAAAATTTTCAGCTATAGCACAAGAGATGACCATTTTTTTTTCTAACAATGATGTTTAAAAGATTCTGATGTTTGAAGACGGATTTTTCTAAGTCCTATTTCATATATGCTGAATATTAAAAATCTTTCAAACTTTTTTGTTATGATCTAAACCATGGGAAAAAAAAATTGAATTACCAGTTTCTCTTGAAGAAAATGTGGTGGTCTCGTAACACTGGCCCTTAATTCCTGGAAAGTAACAATCTACTATAGTTGAAAAGCCACTAGCGACTCCTCATACAGGTCACCACAGTAACTACTGATTTTTCTACCTAGACATATGGAAAGGGCTAGAAAGTAAGTAATTCAGGCTTTATAGACCAACTGCAAACATATTCATGGTAGGCTCCAAGAACCCCCAATGGTTTTCACTTCCTAATATTTTTATCCTTTTCTAGTTGCCTCCCATACTGTAGCAGGCTTGAAATTATTTGGCCAAAAAAAAACTAACGCAAGTGTGTTACATGACTTTGCAAATTTGGTTACTTAAGTAAAAAGACACTGTGGCTTCCATCTCGGTAGCAACTCTCAGGCCACTTGCTTTAGGGGAAGCCAGTTATCACGCCATGAGCAGCCCTGGAAAGAGGCCCATGTAGCAAGGCACCGAGACATCCTTTCAAGAGCCTCAGGAGTTTAGAACTAGATACCCTAGTTCCAGGCAAGATTTTGGATGACTGTAGCCATAACTGCAAACTGATGCAATACCCGGAAGAGTCACACCACCCAGCTCAGCTGTTTCAAGGTTCCTGACCCTTTGAGAATAATATTCAGTGTTAAATGATGGGGGTCGCGAGTGTAACTCAAAGGTAGCATGCTTGAAGCCCTGAGTTGCATCCCCAGCACTGCAAAAACAAACAAAACAAAACATAACATAACATGCCGGGTGTTTTAACCCACTAGTTTTGGCGTAGTTTGTTACACATATGTATGTCTTAATAGAAATCAAAAGAATCATGCAGTGTATTTTCTGATGGAAAACATAACATAATCAGGCATGCTGAAAGCTCTATTAGACACAATTCTAAATTTCAGTTGTACCCTTAATTGAGTGCTAGAATTAATCTTAGTTATCCTGCCCTGTCTTCTGTTAATCTACAGAGGTCCTCTACTTCTCTACAGTCCCTTTTACTTTAATACTGACCTTTCTTCTGTGCACTCTGGTTTCTCAGTCCCATCAATCTCAATTTCTATCAACTCTTCTGCTTCTCTTTTAGTCATGGTTGAAGTATTTCAAGAGCTCAGTCCTGAAAGAGTTAAATTTTCAGTTTTGAAATTATCTGCATAGACTGAAATGATACACAAGATGCAGACAGAACTCAAATAAAAGCAGAAGAGGGGGATATATTCTTTACATATAGAAGAATCCATGATGATGTTCATAAGCCAGTTTCTGTTTAAACTGATGTTTATGAGCAATAGTCAATCTTAGTCAAAAAGTTAATTGAAGGTACTTCAAAACTGAGTGAAGGTTATATTAACTACATTAAAGCAACTCGGATTCAAACTTGAAGCTTAACATGGAGATGAACAACAGATCAGCTAAAAGTTCCACCTTATTAGCCGTATTTACTGCAAAGTATAGTACTGATAAGTGATATAAATTAATGTAATCACTTCCAGAATTTGTTACAAATTATAAATTCAAATATTCCAAAATAGTAAAATAAAGAAGCTATAACTAAGCACACTAATGCCTCAATTGCCCACTAAAATTTTTTGAAGATTTTTCTTCAGATCTGGTTACATGTTAAACAAAAGTATTACCACAGTTTTTAATTATCTCATGCAAATTACTGACTACTTTAAAAGACTAAGACAAACATATTACAATTTTTAAAATGTCAAGTAAGGCATAAAACAGCTAAAAATATTGATACTCCTTTGTACACCATTTCAAGGTGTTAATGCAGCAGGTTACAGGCTCTGCTATTAACCGCCTGACTGCAGGTCAATACACATCTCTGGATTTGTATTATCTTAATGCACAGCACCGTTCGACTGGGGTTTCTGAAGTCTGCTTCCACATCTAAAATAGATATATTTCTCTAAGCTTGGTGCCCTAACATTTGCTGAGTAGTCTGTGCTCCTTACAAGATCTGACAAAATGAATCTGAATACTGATTCCTACTAACAATAACCATTAGTTACTCTGTGCCAGGCGGTGTCTTCAAACGTTTTACACAGAAAAGCCTTCATCTGAGCTACTCTCATATGAACATTATCCAGAGGTTAGCAAGACTAAACAATCACTCAATATTGTCACTTTAGATGTATCATAGCAAGGCATGGTGGCATATGCCTATAATTGTAGCACTTGGGAGGCTGAGACAGGATGACTCCAAGTTCGAGTCCCACCTGGGCAATTTAGTGAGACCCTTGTCTCAAAATAAAAAACAAGGGGGAGGGTAGCTAAGTGTGAAGTACTAGGGTCCAATTCCCATTACCCCAGAAAGAGCAGGGTGGCAGTGGCACATGCCTGTGGCCCCCACTTTATCAGGCTGAGGCTGAAGGATCACAAGTTCAAGCCCAGCCTGGGCAACTTAGCGAGACCTTGCCTTAAAAAAAAAAAAAAAAAAAAAGAATTAGGAATACAGCTCAGAGTCAAAGCACTGGGTCCAATTCTTAGTACTACAAAGAAAAACCAAAAAAAACAAAACAACAGAAAAAGAATAGACGTATCTACCTAAATATGTAAGTGGGGCCAAACTAAGGTTTGTACGGAGACAGACTGTATTATACATACTAGTACAAAACCAATTCTTCCCGGACTAGTCTCCTAACAGGGCTCAGTGTCTGCCCTGCCCCCAGCCTACACCTTCAGTACAACAGCCAGTGCGATCCTCCTTAAAAGCACTTAGATCATAGCCCTTCCTTGACAGATTCGTCACAGTAAAATCCAAAGACTTCCCAAGGTCAAAAAGGCACTGCATGATCTTCCCCCCTTCTGCACCCCAGGAGTGCTGACTCCCTCTCCCACATTAGCTTCTTTGCACCTTCCTGCCCAATGTTCTTTACTGCTGCCTGAAAATGACCAGCCCCAAATATCCTTCTGCCTGAACCTCAGCTTCTCAATGAAACTAAATTTACCTTGAGCATCCCCATTTAATTGTTGTCTCCTCTGTACACTTTTTCCACAGCGCTTACCCTTTACTATACTATGTCATTATTATATTTATTGTCTTTCTTCCTCTGTTGGATCTTCATCAAAGTGCAAAGACTAAAAATTGCCTAAAAGTGCTAAGTTGGGTTTGTCTGGAGTAAGAACTTCCCCTACTTTCTTGCAGTGCAAGATGTTTTACTAGGTCTTAACTTTTCAAGAGATTGAGGCCTCTATGGTGGAATAATAATTCAGAACCAATGAATCTGTTAAATTATATGGTAAACGGTATTAATGTGATAGAGGGAATTAAAATTACTAATCAGTTTGACTTTAAAATAGCTACTTACCTGAGTGTGATGGTTCACAACTGTGAACTCAGCAGTGGTGCCTAAGGCAGGAGGCTCACTACGAGTTAAAGGTCAGCCTGAACAATACAGCAAGACTCTAGCTCAAAAACCCCAAACTAAACCAAACCAAAGACACACAAAATACAGATTACACTGGATTATTCTAATGAAACCAGTGCAATCACAGAGTCCTTAAAAGCAGAAGAGAGAACTGGAAAGGAAAGCTAGAGTGAATCAATGTGAGAAAGAACTGGTCAGCTACGAGCTGAGGATGGAGAAAAGTAGTCACAAGCCAAGGGGTGGGGTTCTCTCTTGGAGACTCTAGGAGAAATGTAGCCTTTCAACACCTGACTCAAGCCCAGAGACACACCTCAGATGTACAACTTCCAGAACAGTAAGATGCTAAGTCAGTGTGCTTACCAATTACTAAACTAGCAGTAATTTGTTATAGGCACAGTAGAAAACTAAGTCTCCCTTTCCAGGTTAGAAAGGATTGTACTTCTTCTCAGGTCCCATTATCTCCAACTACGATAGCTGGTTTTCTGACTTCAGTCTATACACAGCTGGCACCTAAATCTAGTCTGGTACAAAAATGACCCGATTTCCCTCATTATGAGGGAGTTGCACTTTAATAATGAGGGAGAAAAATACCAAGGAGAAAAAATACTAAGGAGGCAGAGCTCTACACTGGAGAATACAGGTATCACAGAGTCCAGCACATACATAGGCTCCAGCACCTGTCTCTTTGGGAGTATGAAAAGATGAAGAATCCATTTTCTTTTCTGACTGGTATTAGCATAAAATGTCTTCCCTTGCCTGGTGTGGTAGTGCATGCCTATAATCCTAGTACTCAGGGGCTGAGGCAGGAGATCACTGTGAGTTCGAGGCCAGCCTGAATTGCACAGTGAAACTCTGACTCAAAAAGACGAGGGGAAAAAAAAAGTTGTTCCTCCCCAATCAAGTCTATTTCTTAACTAATGCTATGTGAAAAATGGTGGGATTCATCTAAAGTAGAAGAGGTGGTGATCAGTGGAGACCTACCTTGTAGAACATAAGCTTCAACGTAATAAAAGTAGGGATAGGCATTCAGATTTTTTTTTTTTTTGCGGCACCAGGGGTTGAACTCATGACCTCGCGCTTGCCAGGCAGGCACTTAGGCCACTGAGCTAGTTCCCCAGCCCTCATCTTTTTGAGACAGGGTCTCACTATGCCGTTCAGGCTGGCCTTGGGCTCACTTTGTAGCCCAAGCTGGTCTCGAACTCACGACGATCCTCCTTGAGCCTCCCAAGTGCTGGGATTACAGGTGTGAGCCACCATACCCGGCTCTATGCGTTCACATTTATATAAAGTGTTTCACCTTTAGTGCTCCATTAATTGGTTTTGAAGACATGAACTTCATTAGGACTATTTCACACCATATACAATGGATTCCACATGCCTTAAAGGCTTAAGGGTAAGACTATAAAGCTAATCAAACAAAACGGAGGGGATTCTTCTTCTGTAGTTCAAGGACACAAAAGGATTTTCTTAATTCCCAAAATATAAACATAAGAAATGAATTTAAACCAGGCATGGTGGCTCACGCCTGTAATCCCAGCACTCGAGAGGCTGAGACAGGAAGATCATTGTGAGTTTGAGACCAGCCTGGGCTACAAAATGAACTCAAAGTCTGCCTGAACAGCAGAGTGAGACCCTGTCTCAAAAACACAAGGGCGGGGGATCTAGCTCAGTGGCTGAAGGGCCTGCCTGGCAAGCACAAGGTCGCCAGTTCAATCCCCAGAGCCGCCAAAAAAAAAAAAAAAAAAAAAAAGAAAGAATTTAATTACTCTAAGATTAAGATTTACATTCAATACACAAATAACAGAGTGAAAGATCTCCCTAACCCCAAAGTGACATGGGACTAAAAAAACGGAATAGACAAGAATCTATAGGAAGATGAATTAAAAAAAAAAACTGGAACAAATTAGAAAAGCAGGGAAAGCACAGGCAAAAGAAATTCAGAGAAATTCAAATGATTCAGGATACAAGGAAATGCTTAAATTCCAATCATTTAAAAATGCAATTTAAAACAAGAAATCAGAACTTTATGTGTGTGCACGCACACCCACAAGCACTTGTGGCCAGCGTTAGACAGCTGTGTAACAAGAAGTAGCAGGGGGTTGGGCATGTAAAACTCATTATCTCAGTTTAGGCAGAAGTAGATAATCCAGACGAAAATCTTGCAGTTCTCAAATCAAGCATACTTATACCTATGACCCAGGAATCTCACTGCCAGATAAGCATTCCAGAGAAGTTCTCAAATTACTTGACATTATGTTCAGGGCGGATTCACTGGTAGTAGTTGGTAGCTGAGGCCAGGCCAAGTTTTCATGGTAAGAAAGTACCCATGAAAGAAAAACACAGAAAAATTAAATAAAACTAGATGTTAGTACCTGTCAGAAATATGAAAAGAATGTCTGCACAAAGTAAGTCGTCTTTTATTTGTTTGTTTTGAGACAGGTTGCCCAAGCTGGGTCTGGGACTCCTGGGCTGAGACAACACTCCTGCCTCAGCCACTGAATACCTGGTAGTGTTGGGGGGTGCTCCACAGCTCCCAGCTAAATAATCTTTAAAAACTGTTCTATTCAGAAAAAGAAACATGGCTTATAACTGAGCAACACTTTAAATTATCTGGTTTTTTTTTTTTCAGAGCCTTCCACATGGAGGTCCACTCCCACTATTATTACTAATTTTTTTTTTTTTTTTTTTTTTGCGGCACGGGGGATTGAACTCATGACCTTGTGCTTGCCAAGCAGGCACTTAGGCCACTGAACTAGATTCCCAGCCCTTGTCTTTTTGAGACAGGGTCTCACTATGCTGGTTAGGCTGGCCTTGGGCTCACTTTGTAGCCCAGGCTGGTCTCGAACTCACATCGATCCTCCTGCAGCCTCCTGAGTGCTGGGATTACAAGTGTGAGCCACCATGCCCGGCTTACTAATTCTTTCAGACATTAGAAAATAAGGGGATTTTCTAGGAATTTTGGAAAAACAGTACAGTATACGAAGTGACTGGAGACCGAGAAATGGGGGTTTCCTTTATAACAAGCACCAGTTGTTAGAAGAAATTTATGTATGGTTACCAAAACTGTAAGAATAGTTCCCAGAAGGTGCAAAGTCAAAGGGAAAAATGATCTTCATTCACTTGTAGAAAAATAGCGTCAGTCTCTCAATTGATCTTTTTTGTTTTCT
The DNA here is from genome assembly GCA_004365215.1 of Cuniculus paca. NCBI lineage: Eukaryota > Metazoa > Chordata > Mammalia > Rodentia > Cuniculidae > Cuniculus > Cuniculus paca. The sequence continues at coordinate 47,441 of RJWT010000498.1, forward strand.
CTCAGTTCTAAAAACTTGGCCTAGAAAAGCAATGTAAAAATCTGGTTAACTGTCGAACTCTTTGGTATCAATGATGGAGACTGTCTTAGCTCTTTTTCTGGAACCAATTCCCCAGAATTTCAGGCCATTACTTAAGAAAACGGAGATGAGAACATTACTTGGTGCATTTTCCTGACACACTTTACATAAGCGGACACTTTAGTTCTAGCGCTTAAGATCATTTTTCCGAGTAATGGATAAATGTAAGTGCAGTCTGGAAGTAAAGACATCATTAACTACGTATTTTTCCAAGTTTAACAGGCACTTTTAATATCTGAGGAAATGAAAAGACATTTTTATTTTAAAAAATTGAAGTTGCAACATTAAGAAAAAGCATTTGTGCGTGTGCAAATATGATAAAACATATTATAGCTGATGACCCCCCGGTGAAAGATTTATGCGTGTTCACTGTATGACTTCTCTCAATTCTCTGTAAGTTTGAGGTTTTATACATATTGAAGACTAACGTCATCAGTCTTAATTTACTTCTCAACCCATGCATTCTCTAATGACTTGCTTCAAACGAACATGTAGTTCATTGTCTTTTACTTCATGACTATCAACCCCTAGTGACACATACATTTTGTTTGGTTTGTCTTTTTGAGACAGGGTTTCGCTTTGCAGCGGAGGCTGGCCTTGAACTCACTCTGGGCTACAAAATGAGTCCAAGGGCAGCCTCCGCTGCATAGCGAAACCCTGTCTCAAAAAAGGACCAAAAAAAAAAAATTACTACCCATCATCTTGGAAGGCAACACTGAGCACTGTCCTTCCTGCCAATCAAACTGGGATCCCCACATCCAAATATGTACACCGCAGTACCCAGAAAAGGGAACGCTGGCCGGCTGCTTGAGGCCGCTGTGGGCCCCCTGGCTCGCCGCCGCGGTTCATGAAAGAAGGCATTATGCTAGCAGGTGGGCAGGCAGCAGCCCTGAGCCCACCCGCGCAGGGCACTCGTGCGGCTGGAGAGAGGAGCGCCGGGTCCGTCGGGCAGGGGGGGTCCGCGTCCCCCTGGGACCCCGGGGCGTCAGGGCGAGGCGGACCGCGGAGAGAGCAGCCAGCCGCGGCCGAGCCGGGCGAGGGGACGGGCAGAGGCGGCGGCGGCGGAAGGCCACACGGAGGGCCGCGGCCCCGGCCCCCCTCCCCACGCCGCCGCTCCCGCCCCTCCCCACCCGGCTCCCTCAAGTCTCCACGAACGGAAATGGGAGTCGCGGCGTCGGGGACCAGCGGAAACAAAACACAGAGGCGGCAGCGGGGGGGCCGCCGGGGGAACAGGCCCCGGAACGAGGCCCCGCGCGGCCCGCGCTCCCTCCTCCCGCGGCCGCACTCACCCGCTCGGGAATCCGCCCCGTCGCCCTCGCCCGCGCTCCGGAGCCGGCTGAGAACGGCAGCGGCGCGGGCTCCACGTGCGGCGCCTCTCCGGTAAGACCTGCAGCCGCCCCGACACGAAGGGTACGGGCCCCGGCCCTTCCCGCGGAATCGGCGCCGAGAAACCCCAAGCCCTCTCCCGCCTCCCAGGCACCCCCGGGTCCGGGACTACAACTCCCAGCAGGGTGCGCGACGCGAACGCCGGGGCGACGGAGGCTCACGAGGCACAACGCCCCGCTCTGCTTTGTTTCACTCTCTCTCACTTTCCCGGCACAGTATACACTCAACATCCCCAAGACACCGGACTCTGAATCCGAGTGGAGCCTGAACTAGGGAAAAGGCGTCGTGCGCCTGCGTACAGAGCAGTGTGCCCAAGAGGGAAAAGTGCGTGTCAAATTAGGCGAAGGAAAGATGGCGGACTCTTCGCCAGGGGACCCGGAAGCACTTACCCTCCACTTCCTCCCCCTCTTCGCCTTCTGTCTCACCTACAGCTGTCCGGTCACAGTCTCCGAGACGCTTCCTGTCCGGTAAGCGGCGAACAACTGGAACGGTGGCCCATAGTGCATTGCGATGGGCGGCAGGCGTGGGGGGTGGAGCCAGGGCCGGAAGTAGAACGGTCGTGGTGGCGGCGGCCCTGGGAGAGCGGGACAGAGTGCAAGGTGACTGGGCGGGTAGTTGGACCAGCGTGGCCTCCTGGGACGGCGGTCCTGGGTTTCTTCACAGGGTTTAGACGGCCCAGCACCCTTGCCCTACTAGGAAGAGAGGGCGGCCCAGTGTCCTTGGCACCTTCACGGTGTGTCCCGGGGTCACTGCTGACCTGGGCGCTTCCAGGCCTGGCCGTTTGCCGTGGACGCTATGATGCAGCAGCCTGTGTGCGGGCACATGGGGAGGCGGGGGGCCGCGGGGTCCCGGCTGGGGCAGCCCAAGGTCAGGCCCGCGCACCCGGGCCCGCGGGCGGTCTTCCGAGCCAGCGGGGCAGGGAGCGTCCCACCTGGCGGTGGTCGGGCAGCTCTGTGCGTGAAGCTTGGGGCTGGGACCCCGGAGGCAGCGGGCTGGTTCGGCTGCTCGTTCGTTACTGTAAGCAGCAGAAGCGCGCCCTGTCCCCCACCAGGCCTGTCCTAGCTCCACCCCGCACTGCGCTGAGAGGTCTTCCTCAGTCCGTCGTTGTTGTTAAATTCCTAACAAAAGCTCTTCTAGAACCTGATCGCATCTGGATGGAGAACTTGTCACAGATGGTATTTTACACCCGTGTACTGCCGTGTCTTCTGCGTGATAGTGGACAATGCACACTCACTGCTTTATCTGTGACAATACGAAAGGGGTTACAGGAGAAGCAACAAATTTTGATGAGATTGTCTGCACTTTTGTGGATGAGATTATGGAATTTAGGTCATGAGAGCTGTTAGGAGAAAAAAGAGTTCAGGAAAAAGGCCAAGTTAGAGATCTGTGTGGGGAATCATTAGTACTTAGATGGTAGATAATTAAAAAAACGAAAATGACTTTACATATGTTGTAGTAGGAATAACATGATCTCTGCAATCAGCTTTAGAGCAAATTAACTTTGGGTATGTGGGCAATTTAATGGCCTTTCTGAGACATAGTTTTACTATCTGTAAAACAGAGACAAGAACGCTTTTCCTTAATACGGTTTTAGGAGTGCAAGGGGAATATATTCAGTGCTGAAAAAATGTTAGGTTGCGTTACTGTTGGGTGTTAAGCGTGTCCTTAGGTTGCCAGAACATTACACTGGGCTATATTTTTATGTGTTTGTGTGGAGTCAGATGCTGCTGTGGAATCTTGGACCAGATAATGAACATCCAAGGTAACCTTTAAGTAATGACACCTTATAAGGTCATTTGTTGTTTTCTTGTAGTCTTTTCTCAATTATTTTTCTCTGATAGGGTGTAAGAGTGATATATGAATTCTGTAATTTTTTCAAATGGTTGCTTTGTTCCTGACTAGTGGAGGATCTCTTGTTGACTGGTTTCTTTCCTAGTTTTTAGGTTATCCCAGGGTTTGTTAACATTGGTCCTATAGACAACCTGGACAAGTACTGTGGGGTTTTACAAGCATCCTAGATCTCTGCCCACTAGAGGCCAGTAGCACTAAACCTAATCAGGACAAGTAAAAATGTTTTCAGACACTGTGTTTTGGCAGATAAAAATCTTTCCTCTTCCATCCTTTTCTCATTCGAGAATCATTATGCAAAGGTGCTGTCTTGTCGCTAGTGCTTCCCAAACTCTCAGTGGTGAAAGGCCAACCTTACCCTCCTCTGTGGATACTTTTGAAGAATATAATAAAAGTGAATTACCAGAAAACTGAGGAAAGAAAAGAAGCTAGGCACACATAATACAAATTCTCATTTTTTATTAAGTTCGGTGGCAAAATTACTTTGTTGAATAGCCATAAAAGTTTCTAGATGCTTACTCCCAATTTCCCTATTACCATAGATCAGGAACAGTTTGTATACTTCCACTGGTCCTTTCTAATAATTTAATAGAAGTGGAGGGCTGGCATGGCAATGTTGATGATTAGGTAATTTGGGAAGGGGCATGGGAAACATGTTAGCATATCTGGTTTTGACTTTAAGGTTCAGAAATGCTCCCAGGGTAACAGTGTGGTGGTACATGCCTGTAATCCCAGCTACTCAGGAACTTGGAGACCAGCTTGGGCAACATAGTGAGACCCTAGTATTTTTTTTATAAAGAGGGAGCATTAGCAGCTATATTGAGTTGTAAATCTTTTATTGCCTTCTAATTTAGGGTTCAGTAAGCTCTTTCAGTTTATAAACTTAAGTCTTTAGTTGAGGGAGGATTTTTCTATTAGTAATTATTTATGGCCTCTTTATTCCTTTTTTTCCTAAATCCTATTTGCATATATCTGTTATAATTTGGAATATTTTGCATTTTGATCTTTTAAATCACTAAAGCAGGTCTTAACAGGGATCTTCCTCTTTTGATTTATCTACTTTGTATTTACTGACATTTTGTAAGAAAAGTAAGTTATTTTAGTTCTAGGAAATCTTTTAATCCTTATTTTTAAAATTTAGACTTTCAGGATTGAGGATATAGCTCTTACCTAGCATGTGTGAAGCCCTAGGTTTGATAACTCAAGCACCAGGTAAAAACAATAGATTTTTTTTTAAAAGAATACAACCAAACAAAATAAAACAGAGTAGGGTCAATCACAACAAAACAGTGAACATGGTACATGACTTCTAAACAGGGTAAAAAGCAATCGTTAATGGCTACCATAATGCCTCTTGTTATCTCTAATATAACTGCCCATACCATCAGGGATAAGTAAATCATACCAAATACAACAAAATAAAACCAGTAAAAAAAAACAAAAACAAAACAAAACAAAGCAGAACAATGTAAGCAATACATAACTTCAAGATACTAGTAAAACAGCAGTGGCTACCATAGTGTTTGTTATCTTCAAAATAGTTGCCTACACCTTCAGACATACTACAGTCAACACAGACTAGAGTAAAATCAATCAAAACAAAATGAAAGCAATATAGGGTTTCTAAACAAGATAATTGAACATTCTCCATGGTTGCAATTATACATTTTGTTATCTTTAAAATAGCTGTCCATGCCATCAAGTACAATAAAATCAAACAAATCAGATTAAAATGAAACTAATCAGAACAATGAGCACAATATGAGTTTCAAATCATGTTAATAGATTAACAGTGGTCACTTCCTTCTCTTTTTGGATAATTCCTCCCCTTTGACTTTCCCATTATGTATTGTGCATGTTGGATCCTACTAACTCCTTTAGTTTGTTATACTAGGGAGACAACACAAAATTCACCCATGGGATTCTGAACCATTTCATCCATGAGCATGATCACCAGTTGCCCCTATCCACCTACAAGAACCTTGAGATTATCTTCCTTTAGAGCTGAGTAGGTTTCCACCACATAAAATACCATGTCTTTCTTATCCATTCTGCAATTAATGGGCAGGCTACCCCTACTTCTTTTCTGGCTCCCTATCACATAGGGCATTGTTCTCTCTCTTGACTTTTAGTCTATGAATTTTCTTTCCAGTTAAATGTGTTTCTTGTATAGAGCATATTGATGGATCCTGGCTCCTGATCCACTATGCCTCTGTTTCTTTCTATTAGTGCCTTGAGGCCCTCTTGCACTGCATTGTCTCTGCCATGCTATTTTCCTGCCATTGGCTCCCTAGTTTTCCTCTCCATTCAATTGACTGGCCCCACTTGATGGTCCCCCTTTGACATTGTTCCTGAGACCGTGGTTGTTTTTCTCTCTCTAGAATGTCTTTTAGTATTCATTGTAGGTCCGGTTTGGTGGTCATGAATTCCTTGAGTTGTTCTTTGTCATGGAAGTAATCTTGTTTCTCCATTAATTTGGAAAGAAAGTTTTGCAGGGTACATCAGTCTGGGTTGGAAGTTGTTTTCTTTCAGGACTTGCATTACTTCACTCCAGCCTCTTCTTGACTTGATGGTTTGTGTTGAGAAGTCTGCAGTGATTCTGATGGGATTTCCTTTATAGGTGATCTGTTTCTTTTCTCTAACAGCTTTTAATATTCTATTCTTGAGTTGAATTTCTGGGATCTTGACTATTATATTTCTGGGTGTAGATTTGTTTTGGTTATGGCTAGCTGGAGTTCTATATGCCTCACTTACTTGAATGTCACTTTCTTTTTCCATGCTTGTGAAATTCTCAGAAATTATTTCCATAAATAAGGTTCTGATGTCATCTGTCTTGACCCCTGCTTTTTCACTCACATTTTTAATTCATAAGTTATACTTCTTTGAGTTATCTAGCAACTGTTGAATTGTTACTTCCTGAGTCCCTGTTATTTTTAAGAGCTCTTTCCTTTCACAATCACAAACTGCAAACCTGTCTTCAAGGTTTGAAAGTCTAACCAGTTTCTTTCAGGTGATTCTGCCAGCTTTCAATGGAGTTTTTAATTTTCTGGATATCTCTTTGAATCTGTTTCATGCATTCTAAATCTGTCTTATGCTGTTCATTCATGGTTTCCCTCATTTTCCTATGCTCCTCTATTTTATCTGTGTCTTCTTTAGAGATGCTTAGTAATTCCTTTATTATGTTTTTCATTTCTTCTTTTACCTAGGATAGAATTTCTGTTCTAATTTTCTCTTATAGCTTCATGAAGTTGTTTCTTCACTTCAGTAGACGTCACTTCAGACATTTCAGGTGTGCGATTCTCGATCTCTTCCATGTTTACGTCTGGTGGACTTGTGCTGCTTGGGTTGGATGCCAGAGATTGCCCTCTCCCTCTTCGTCTTGGCATATTCCCGATTTCTTCCACACACCTGGGTAGTGTGGTCCCAGGCACCCCAGCACTGGCCACAACTTCTCCGAAGCTAGACTGTTCGGCTTTTCAGGCCAGTGCTGGCTACAGACATCTGATGGTGGGCACCTGTGCCGCTGCACTGAGCTGCGTACCGACCCACCCGGAGTTTGTATGGGAGCAGACCTGGCCAGGGCCTGCGAATCTAAGCTGGTTAGGAACCTATGTGATGTTGTCTGTAACATGCAGGGGAACTCGATCCAAGCAACTTCTGAGGGTCCTCCCACAACCTGGAGCTGTTGGAAGAAGCCAGCAGCAGTCCTGGCCCCAGGCGTATCCTGCCTGACTCCAAAATGGCTCCTGGCCAATCACTGTCTCCTGTGGGGGGATGGAGTCCCCTGTACTTACCATCACCCAGCACAGATCTTCATGTTCGCCACTCTCTTCCATCCCCGCGCCTCCCCACAGAGACCTCTGGGGGCAACCACAACAGCTCTTCTTTGCAGGGAGAGTCCGGCTCCAGGCTAAGGTGCTGCCAGCCACCACTTTCTTCTTTGTTTAAATTCTTTTAATTCTCTCTGTGGGCTTCAGTTCATATTTTAGACTCTTCCTGGGTCCAGGGGACCCACTTCCTTCCCTCTTGTCCTCTCCATGATGTTGTATTCCAGCATCTGAACTGTTTCTCTCAGAGAGACGGTTTACTCTGCTGCTTACTCTTCTGCCATCTTTGATGTCCCAAAACAATAGATTTTTCAATCCTTTACAGATTCTTTTTCATTGATTAGATAGAGGTATTTTCCAAAATTTCCCTCATTTCTGCTGGGTTCAGGTGGGCAGTGCTATTTTTCTTTGTTTCTTTTAGACATTGATCGCGTTGGTGCAGTGTTCTTGAATGGCTGGAGTTCTGTAGCTGGACAGGGGAAGCAGTCCCCCTGCTGCGGGGCTCGGAAGTGTAAAGGTATCAGCCTCTGAAGAATATCATTCCTCGCTGAAGCAACTGTCTTCACTCCTTGCCATTTGCTCTTTTGAAGAATCAGAGAAACTTGCATGTTGATTTGGGGGCAAGTTTTCTTTTCCTACTAGGCAAGGACAGTGTTCTGCCCTCTGCTAGTTCCTCTGGCCCAAGACCAAGTTTATGGGAAAATAAACCCCACCTTGGATTGTGTTCTTTCATTCAGGCTCAAATTTTTCCTACTTATTGTTCCTAGGGCCCATAGGTAAGAAGCAAAAGATTTGCAATAGGGAATGAGAGGGAAAGGGAAATACGGTCTGGTACAGACTGAGTTCTGGTATGATTTAGTTCCGTAAGAGTTAGAATTCGATTCCCACCTTGTGATACATTGAGAGTGTTTTACAGAAGCGTATTAACATTCTGGTGGTTGTTTGTAGTACTGCAGAATCACCATGATCCTTCAGCGACTCTTCAGGTTCTCCGCTGTTGTTCGGTCGGCAGTCTCTGTCCATTTTCGAAGGAACATTGGTGTCACAGCAGTGGCATTTAATAAGGAACTCGATCCTATACAGAAACTCTTCGTGGACAAGATTAGAGAATACAAGTCAAAGCGACAGTAAGTGGATAATCAACCACAGTGTAAATATAAATGTTGATGGTATGTGAGCTTCATGATTTAACTTCCAAACTTTATCTTCTTTGTAAGGAATCCAAGGGAGAAGTCCATTAAATCTATTACCATTTAAATACATATCCTTTAAGGTCATAATTTTGAACTGAGTTAACTTACTGAAGTACATCTTGGAAATCATTTTGCAGCTATTTTTGAGGAAAGTAAGTCCCTTGGACATGATTAGCCTAACTCCAATAAATCTAATAGGGGCAAAACGTAAGCAAATTACTCTGATTCTCATAATGCCCTTTCTATGATATCTTGATTTGGGAGAAACATAAACAGCATTTTTTTTTCTTTAATAAAGCTATTACATAAGAACAAAACACTCTAAAATGGCATGTATTAACTCCAGGAAAGTCATGATTACAGAGCCATACTGTTTTGGAGATGAATGGCCACCTTTGTATCATTAGGTCCATCCCACAAATCTTAGGAAAAGTAATGTATGTCAACTTATAGTTGCATTTTCTTTTCAGTTAGTCATCCACCTTGTGCAAAGTACTGGGCTGTTAACTATGGTGGGCCATATTGAATTTTTAGAATCTTAAAATCTGATAGGGGTAAAAAGCTTAGAAACAAGAAAATATAAAGTAAATGGTTTAGGCAGTGACATACAGTAGTGTTTATAAAGTTCATAAGAAGGAATGTACATTTGTAGCTGAAGGCATTTTGGAAAACTCAGAATAGTTACTGTTTTATCATGGCTTTGAGGGCAGTGTTTGGGGTCTTTCATCTCTCTTGAGAATCTCATCAATAGCTTGTAAGTCATCTTTACAGTTTAAAAACAAACAAAAGAAGTACAGAATTTGCTTCCGTGACTTTGCTTTTTGGTTGAAAAGATTCTGAGACACGCAGAAGCCCATCAGCAGACACCCATACCAGGGGGTCAACCTCAGGAGAAGAGTAGTTCGTGTGAAGGTACATTGGGACAGGAGGATTTTATTTATTTATTTGTTTATTTTTGGAGTTAAAAAATGATGTCAGCTAAGGGATGAAAATTAGCACAAAATATATTCCAGGACTTGTGTAATTTTGTTTCCCTGGAGAATAGGGCCTATGAGGAATGTAGTGAACAGTAACGATTGATTGAAAGTAGAATGAGGAAAAGCTGTTAGTGTTAGATGGCAGTTAGGATTGTGTGATGGACATCTGTAAGCAATTAAAGGTTTTAAAATAGGATAGTGGGCCGTTAACCTTTGAACTACGGTTTCTTTATATATAAAATGGGGTGATAATAACAGTACCTATTTCATAGAAGTTAAAAAGATTAAACAATTCCATAAATTAGCATGCTTCATTGTTGTAAAATGAAGCAAACAATTATCTCCAGGGTCTCTACTTTGTCCTAGTCACTTTGCAGAAGCCTAGGGAGATAATAATAGACAAGATTGGCTGGGGATTTAGCTCAGAGTCATAAACACCTGCGTGGCAAGCTCAGGATTGTGAGTTCTTTACCCAGTACCAAACAATAAGAAAAGGAAAAAAATGAATAATAAAGATGGATAGCAAGACTTGTAGTCAGGCCGGTCATGGTGGTGCACACCTGTAATCCCAGCACTCAGGAGGCTGAGCCAGGAGGATCACTGTGAGTTTGAGGCCACCCTGATCCACATAGTGACTCTAGGCCAACTTGAACTACATAGTGAGACCCTGTCTCAAAAAAGAAAAGACATACTCAGTTGAAGAGGTAGATTATTTCTGGCCATTTTTTCTTATAAAGGTACATATTAAAGTTAGAATCACCATTATCCATCAGTAACCATTATACTGTGAGGACTTACTGCTTCTTCTGAAAGCACGAAGTTGCTAAAACTTTGTGCCTAATGGAGCTGGAAGACAGTTCTTAGAGTGTCAGGTTGAAGAATCTATAGTATTTAGAATTGTACTATCCATTTTGGTAGCCTTTACCATTAAAATTCTATTTTTAATTACAATTAAGTATAAATAACAATGCAGTTCTTCAGTCATCTTAGCTATATGTGCAGTACTCAGTACGCAGACATGGCTAGGTACAGCATTTCTGTCACCACAGGAGTTTCTGTTGGACAGTACTGACCAAAAAGAAAGGATCCGTAACAGACACCCTGTGCTGGTCAGCCAGGTGTAGCCTATTCCTGTAATCCCAGCTAATCTGGAGGCTGAGGCAAGAAGATTGCAAGTTCGAGCCCCATCTATCCCCTTAATGACTTGGCAAGACCCTGTCTCAAAAAGGACTAGAGATGTGACTGAGTTCAATCCCCACTACCACACACACACACACACACACACACACACACACACAAATATACAAATTCTTAAGCTGGGTGTGGTGGCATACGCTTGTTATCCCAGCACTCAGAAGAATTGCTGCAAGATCAAGGCCAGCCTGGACTACATAGTGAGACCCTGACTCAAAAAAAAAATTCTTAAATTGGTCTGTATATTTTGGTAGAAATTCTCTTAACATAAATTCTCTAATTCTTTGAGAATTGGGGCACGTGGGAAAATATTATGACCCTTAAAGGAATGTTCACTTTAAATTTTTTTTGGTTTATGGGTTCCATTGATATGAAGGCGGTAACGTTTATGACACAGATTTTCTTCAGAGAATTATTACATTGCTATTTGGGCCTGCTGCTGCTCCATGATGCTGTGTTGCTCTTTCCAAAGCACAGCTCTAATTTTGTCATTTTATTGCTTAGCAAATAAAATCTAAACTCTTAGACTCAACAGTCCAGGCCTCCCATGATCTGGGTTCTGTGGTTTTTCTGTCTACATGAGTAGCATTCACCACGTACAGCCAGTGCTTTACTGCCACGGTGTCTTTGTTTTTTCTGTCTCAAATTCAAACCCGGCCCAGATTACAATCGTCTCAGTTGCTTTTTGGTTGTTTTGTTTTGTTTTTTGAGACACTGTAGTTCAGGCTGACCTTGAACTCACTATGTAGCCCAGGCAGGCCTCAAACTCCACACCTAGTTTATGGCTTGTTTCAATCCCACCTTTACAAAATGAGGTTTTCCTGATTAGCTCAGCAAGATGGTCTTTCCTCAACTTGGACTTTCTATTAAGCCATGTCTTTTCAGGCTGCTTTGGAATTTTCAATCTTCCGAGTGTTGGCACTACCAGCTTATTTTTATTTTTTGGCACAGGGGATAACAAAGGGCCTGGAGCATAATAAGCGTGTGTTGTACCACCAAGCTCTACTCCTAACCCTAAGGTGTTTCATTTCGTTTTGTTTTGTTTTTGAGACAGGCTCTCAGTTTTATAGTTCAGATTGTCCTGGACTCACTTTGTAGCCCAGCCTGGCCTTGAACTCTCAGTGATCTTCCTGCCTCAGCCTCCCAAGTGCTGGGATTTTAGGCGTCTGCCACCATGCCTGGCAGGTCCTTTAAAGGCCACTTTGACGGCTGATACAATATCAGATGATGATAATAGATAATACTGAGTGTTCATTGTATGCATTACCTCTTTAATTCTCTCAATATCCCTGTTAGGACATTCATTTTTAGATGTGGAAGCTAAAGTTTAGAGTGTTTCACACCTTGCACTGGTTTACACTTTTACTAAATGGCAGAGCTGGCATTCAATTGGAGCCAGCCCTCTGCCAGACCCCACAGAAACCTTGTTAAACTCAGACCCTGAGAGCATCTTAGTGTGTATCTTTGACACCAGCAAACCTTGTACATTAAATTTGTTTCACGTTACCTTATATATGTGAAACCTCATTATATTAAAATAGTCGAATTGAAATTCAAATGGAAATAACTCATTTTTATTCTGACAGTCTACTTTGCCCTACATGCATACCTTTAAAAGGTCTTTTGATGGTGCAGGGTAATTTTGCTTTTTTTAAACTAGTGCATACAGTTTTTACTTGCTCCTTTACATCATAGGACATCTGGAGGACCTGTTGATGTTGGCCCAGAGTACCAGCAAGATCTGGAGAGAGAGCTTTTTAAGCTTAAGCAAATGTATGGTAAAGCCGACATGAACACATTCCCTACCTTCAAATTTGAAGGTAAGTTTCTAATCACAGATTGATCCTTATAGGGAAGTGTTTCAGATGAAGAGTATTTATACTTTTTTAATTATTTAGAGGATTAAATGACAGTTACATGTAAAATTTATTAGAAGCTATCAGATAGATGTTTGTCATTAGTGTAAGAGATTACATAGCATAAAGTTGAATGGTGAGGTTCTGAGGTCCAAATGCTTGACCTTGAATCCTGACTGTTACTTTCCATCTCTGTGATCAGCTGACACTTGGGGAGAGTCAGAGTTGCTCCCTCATGTAATAGTTGTAGTTAAAGGACACGGTAGATATTAAGTCAGTAGAGCTTTGCTCATAGAAAGTGTTGATCGTTTAGCTATTGTATTTCTGTGTAGATGGTTAGAAACAAATGTTTACTAAAAAACTTCAGAAGATCCATGAGTTAAATCTTCATTCTAAATAATCCACTTTATCACTGTATGGCTAAGCTTGACTGGAGCTTTTTCCCCTCTTAGATCCCAAATTTGAAGTCATCGACAAACCTCTGGCTTGAAGAAATAATGTCAGATCGATCTGGTAGCTTGCCATGGATTCATTGTACAACTAATAAGTATCAAAGTAAACGTACATTTCACAACTGTCAGATGTTCTTTCAGTTCTGATTTCAAATAAATTATTTGATGATGCTGAACCTATACTTGAGTGTGCTGTCTTCTGTTTTAGTGTTGTTTTTAAATCGTTTTGTATGGTTACAATGAAGCAGGTGGAGACACGGAATAAATTAGGCTCAACTTGCCCATAGCCGTGCCAGACTCTTCTCAGTGCATGGTGAATCTTGTCTCAGTAGTCCAGACTTTCTGCTTACGGGAGCCACCATTTTCTAAGGGAATGTTTACTGTGGAGGCATGTTGCACCCTTTCCCAGAATATGAAGCTATACTTTATTTTTATTTACTTAATAAATTTTTTTGTTTTGTGTTTTTGAAATGGCTTTAAGGCTAGCCTTGAACTTCGATACTCCTGCTTCAGCTTCTCAAGTGCTAGAAGAAATTTTAAATTTTTTGTCATAGCTTTCTCAGAAATTCAAATGTAGTTTTAAGAGTTCTCTCCGGAATGAAGAAGAAAAGTTTTGGGATAATGAGGGAGGAGGATTCTCTAGGCACTTACTTTTTAAACTAAGGACTGAGGGTGTAGTTTAAAACAGGTCTCTTCCTCCCTCCACCTCCTTTCCTTCTTCATTTCTGTCTCTCTCCTGTCTGTCTCTTGTTCTCTTTCTCTCTGTCTGTGGCAGTACTGAGAAGTTGGCATGCGTCCAGGCTGAGAGATGAGATTCTAATCTTAAGCAGCTAAAGAGCTAGCCTTGTATGTACAGATGGTAAGGGTGTAGTTTCCTGGGTTTTACTGAACAGTAGGTGGATGACTCTTCCTCTGCACTATTAAATGGATCTAAAAAGTTCAACCAGTTCAGTTATTTTTATTAATGTAGATTTTAATCAAAGCCAACTGTTGGATGAAGGAAGTTCTTCACAAAGTTATATTGAAAAATAATCATTCCAGATTTAGTTAGATTAAAACCCTAACTAAAAATAAATTGAATCTTGTTACAAACAGCAACAATATTAAAACAAAACCTGTTATTAAAGATTCTTGAGCCTTAATCTTTATACAACACAATTTCACTGCAGGAAAATGAAATGAAAATGCTCAAAGAATTACAATGGGATTTTACTAATTGTTAGTATTCAAGTGTTTCAAATAAAAAGCAAATGGAAACAAATCTGGACACCAGTGACCCACAGACAGATACACTTTTAATAATTAGAACAGTGTTCATACTGTGTCCTTTGTGTAGAAGGCATTCTTTACAAAATGATTTTTTACTTAGGTGTGTACAGTGTTTTAAGATGATATAGTTGGCACAAAAACAGTATTAGATGTTTACACTGCATAAAATAAATCTAGACTTTGATGTCTTTAGAAGAAGCTATTAGTAAAATTAAGGCAGCACATAATTTTTCGCTAGAAATACAGATTTCTGTAATTCAAGTAGTTGATTGTGTGTGATTTATGTATGCCAGAAGAGGCATCCTCGAGAGTCCTATATGTTCATTCTCTGGGTACTTGGCAAAGCAAGAAAACATTGCTTAAATCAAAGCAAAATCTGTCAGGTAAAGCATAGGCAACATTTAGCCAGATTTTTACAAACGCTTACAGATAGCGTTTTTTTTGTTGTTTTTTTGAGACAATCTTGCTATGCAGTTTAGGCTGGCCTTGAACTCACTCTGTAGCCCAGGCTGGCCTGGAACTCCCAAGTGATCCTGGTTCCTCAGCCTCCTGAGTGCTGGGATTACAGGCATGCGCCACCACACCCACCAAGATAGGTGTTTTTTACGTCCTTTGCCACCAGGGTTGAGAAACTCCCTGTGAGCTGTATCTTGACTGTGCCTGTTTTTGTAAATAGTTTTATTGGAAAACAGACATGTACGTGTGCTTTCTTGTTTCTGGGGCTGCTTTTGCAATGGCAGGCTCAAGTAGTTACAGGAACCATATGGCTTAAAATACCTAGTGTCTTGCACTTTACACGAAGTATCTGCTGACCCGTGACTAATACAGTGATAATTTGACTTTGGGGATGGAGACATGTTACAGAAGCCAGGCTTCCAGGAAGGAGTCTTGTGAGAGGCAGTGAATGCCATGCACAAGTCAAAGGGGAACAGGCTAACAACAGGCATCTTCCCAGGGACCTGGTGCCCAGGTGCACACCAGGCATTCAATTTTTCCAGGAATCCTGAGCATCTGCTTTGCCTACTGGGTAAAACCAGATTCCTTTGAGAGCAGATTGACTATTCTGAATGTTGTCAAAGGTAGTAAGTGATCGTT
This sequence comes from Cuniculus paca, assembly GCA_004365215.1. NCBI lineage: Eukaryota > Metazoa > Chordata > Mammalia > Rodentia > Cuniculidae > Cuniculus > Cuniculus paca. Next base: position 62,616 of record RJWT010000498.1, read on the forward strand.
ACATCCACATCTGCCTTGAACCTTAGGTATTTTAAGTATGGACTGAATAATCAAAATCAGTTCTGAAAAATAATGATCTTAAAACGGCCTTATTATTATTGCTCTTATCATTAAATGAACCTTTGGAATTCATTGTAACATTAGCCAGAGGCCTCTCCTCAATTTAGAAAACACATGCTAGACCCCCACCACCACCTTTTTTTAACTTCAAGCATGGTTTCTCATGTGCCCCCTTTGTGTCAAGCAAGGTGCCAGACGTAGGGAGTTGCACAGTGAGTGAGTTCATTCATATTTCTCCCCTTCACATCCTTGCCATAAGAAGGACTGGCAGCCCCCTGACCATAACCATGAAGAACTCAGCCCAGCCCAGAATTTCACTGACTGTTTTTTAAGGACAGAATTTGTGAAGGAAACACTCAGAGAAAGGTATCTGCAAAGGTGGGCAGGCTCTAGCAGCAAGTTCTGATGTTGAGCTCCCTGATCCCCTGCAGAGAAGTCTTGGGGAAAAGGGAGAGAGCTGAGTAAGCCACATGGGTCTGTGTTTAGAGTCTCGAAATTATGTTATCTGTGAGACGGTAGGTGTATGTGTGAGCTCTGATCATCAGCTATTTTTCTTGTTCTTGGTTCTCGGAAATAAAATTCAGTAGGAAGTGCAAATCCAGCTCTACCACCTCCGTCCTGTGGATACATTGGTGATAAATGAGCAATAGCCTAAGGATTATATTTGGGGAGACAAGAGGATTCTGGTAGAAATGAGACAGGCTTCCTTTTGCGTATCTGTTTTCTGAAGGCTCCTAAATCAGACTTGCATAGAGGATTTGTACAGTTCACAATTTGTGGATTAACTTCACAATCATTATGCAACAGTACTTTCTCCAGAAGTTAAGATATTTGTTAATATTTTATAAATCCCATATTACTAGTAGTATGATTTTTTTTTTTTTAAATCTAGACACAAGAAGCCAGATTGTATTTTAGGTGATGATAGAGCTGTTAAAATAATTTCTGGTGAGTTAAATAAAGGTCATAAAAATTACAGTAAAATACCAGTTTGATTTCATCATGAACATCTTCCCAAATGTAAGACAACACAGAATTTTATAATACTTTAATAACCTGGGTAACAACCGTAGTTTTGGTGTATCTCAGAAGTGGAATTCTTAAATTATAAATGATTTCGTGTGCTTGAAATCCTAGGTAAAGAAAAAAAAAAACCAGTTGAAAAAACAAGTACTAATTCATATTGAAGAATGTATATGTTAAGTCATAACAAAATACATAAAAATCTCAGAGGTACAAACAGGTATATATTTAATTCATCTATTTTATTGGGAATTAAATAGGTAAGAAGTACTGGAAGACACAGTACTTGAATAAAAAGGCCAACGGGAAGTGAGAGCAAGGAAAATATGCAGGGGATGTGTAGTGGCATCCAGTGAGTAGAGGCCAGCGCTGTCCTGTGCATATCCTACTCAAAGAGGGGGCCTCGGAGTTGTCAGGTGACAAGCTGGGCTGCAGGGCAAAACAGAACTGAAGGAGACCAGCTCTGAGCTGATGAATCAACCCAGAGGAAGACAAAAAGGAAAAGGCCTTTTTTTCTTTCTGATTTAGACACAAAGTGTCTCTTACACGGGTGGGATTATTTCATCCCATGCTAAAGTAGTTCTTTTTTTTTTTTTCCCTGGCCCCAGGGATTGAACTCACAACCTTGCGCTTGCCAGGCAGGCACTTAGACCCCTGAGCTAGATGCCCAGCCCTGGTGTTTTTGAGACAGGGTCTCACTATGCCGTTCAGGCTGGCCTTGAGCTCACTTTGTAGCCCAGGCTGGTCTCAAACTCACAACGATCCGCCTGTCTCAGCCTCCCGAGTGCTGAGCCACCACGCCCGGCTAAAGTAGTTCTTTCTATAAACTGTAAGAACAAGTCTGACTTACAGTAACACATTGCCTTTTCCCTGACTTAAGAACAGGATGCTCTCAGTGGCGTAAGCTACAAAATTTGGTTGCTTTTGTGATGGATTGGTTGTAAAAACCAAATGTTTACAGAAAAGACTTTATGGAGCAGTGAATGCCTGGTAACTACTAGTTCATTAGAATCATTTAAAAATACTGATGACCAATGATGTACCATGCTCTGCTGAAGGGAAAAATGAGACTGCTCCAAAGTACTAAGAAATTCTAAAGTACTAAGGAAACAACTTCATTTCTCAAGAAAGGATTTAGGCCTCTAAAAACACTTAAACTGCTCTCATCCTATTCCTGAAAAAAATAAGTTGCAAAGTTTATTATCCACCACAAGAACTACAAAAATCTAAGCCATGATGTTTTGACTGCTTCACTGTAGTATTGATAAATACAAACATTCAAATATCTAAATTATTTTCTCTAAACCATCTGAATTACATGATTCGCTTTTGAAGCATTTCCGAAATACTCTTGAGCAATGGCAGAGCATATTTCATATTCCTAAAATTTCCAAGTGCTTTAAATAATCAAAGGCATGTCTTAGGATCACGGAGCTGCCGGGAGCAGTCTACTTGGTCAGCTTGCCAGAGGCACGCAGCTCCTCCACCATTGTTCTGTGAGAACTCATGACTTAATTTCCTCATCTATCAAAGGGAGCTAAAAATGCCAGTCCCTGTGATATTAAAGAGGTAGACTAGTAATAGAATCTGCCATGAGAGAAAATAATGGTATAAAGATCACTTGCAGTAATTGTTCTACAAATGCCACGTACAGTACCTTTATCATGCCATCCCAAGCAGGGAAGGAAGCTAACATTTGTTTGGATTCTTTTAAATACCAGTAATTGACACTAATGCAAAGTTTATCGAAAGTGAAACTTAACGACTGCTGTCTAGTTGTGTCATTGCCCTGCCTCATTCCCTAAACACATCCATTCTCTAAAGGGGCTGAAGCAGTACTCACGTTTTCACTCACTGTAGTCGCGTGTGATGTGGCACTCCCCTTCCTGTTCGTGGGATATAAAAGACAGTATTTACTACATGGTCGCCTCCAATTCTGAAACACATACTATCGCTTATGGTATTCCATATCTCAGCTGGAAAATGTGTCTTTATCTTAGCCAGGTAGGAAAAAACCCAACAATCTTAACTAAATTTCTTAGATTTATACATAATATTCACAGAGAAAGCCATGCAAGAGTAGAATATTAGTATAAACAAAGACTTGTGCCTGTAAATGTAGCCTGAAGCTAATATACTAATGATTTTTATGGAATATACAAACAAGCGACTAAATTTTAATGTACTAACATTAAATATTTTATTGTGTTGTTTTTTTGACACAGGGTCTCATTTCAGGCTGGCCTTGAACTCATGATCTAGTCCAGGCTGACCCTGAACTCACAGTGATGCTCCTGCCTCAGCTTTCTGAGTACTGGGGCCTCAGGTGTGCACCACCATATCTGGCAACTCTAAAAATTTTGTAAGTTTATTACTTCAAAATTCATTTTGGTTTGTGGAAGTTTCACGTGGTAACTAAGAGTCCAGTAGAAGCTGAACAGATTTTGAAGGCTACAGATTTAACATATGAAAGGACAGGTGTCCAAGAATAAGGACGGTCCTTTC
>RJWT010000499.1:0-66174 GCA_004365215.1 Cuniculus paca
TTTTTTTTTGTCTTTTTGAGACAGGGTCTCGTTATGCAGTTCAGGCTATCCATGGGCTCACTTTGTAGGCTGGTCTTGAACTTGCAATGATCCTCCTTGAATTCAAGTAACAATGATCCTCCTTGTTACTTGAAGCCTTTTGTGGTATTTTCTAGCTTTTAAGTATTAGCTCATGAAGAGGGTCTGGTACCTAATGTACATTCAATGAATCTGGGTTGTTTTTTTTTTTTTGCAGCACCAGGGATTGAACTCATGACCTCGCACTTGCCAGGCAGATGCTTAGGCCACTGAGCTAGATCCCCAGCCCTTGAGTTTTTGAGACACTGTCGCACTATGCCGTTCATGCTGGCCTTGAGCTCACTTTGTAGCCCAGGCTGGTCTCGAATGCACAATGATTCTCCTGTCTCAGCCTCCCAAGTGCTGGGATTACAGGGGTAAGCCACCACGCCCGGCTAACAAATCTGTTTTTAATAGTCTTTGAAAGCTTTTTGTGCCTACGTTTTTATCCTAAAACTCTACTAACTTATTTTGCAGCACTACAAATTCTCTTTGTCATCTTCTGGGTGCTTGTGTGTCACATACACACACACAAAATAAACAACTTTCCATTTCTTGTGTTTATAATTACTCTTATAATTTTTTCTTCCTTGATAAACATAAGCATTTCACCGCCATATTAAATAGGAGTAATATTTAGGGGTATTATTATCCTGTTGCTCTTTTTTTTTTTTTTTTTTAGACAAGGTCTTGCTATGCAGTGCATGTTGGCCTTGAACTCACTTATGTAGCCCAGGTTGGACTGAAACTCAAGATAATCCTCCTGCCTCAGCCTCTCAAAAGTTGGAATTATAGGCTCCTGTTGCATTTTTAAAAGAACACAAATGTTCAGTTTTTTGTTCTTGATGTATATTATTATGTTTAGAAAGATCCTTTTAAAATCAGGTATAATGGCACACATCTGTAATTCTAGCACTCAGGAGGCTGAGGCAAGAGGATAACCATGAGTTCAAGGCCAACCTGGGCTACATAGTGAGTTCACGGTCAACCTCAACTATAAGTGAGACCCTGTCTCAAAAAAACTAAAAAAAAAAAAGAAAAAAAGAAAGAAAGACCCTTTTATCCTTTTTTTTTTTTTAAGAGGCAGGTTCTCCTTCTGTTGTGCAGGCTGGCCTTAAATACCTAGGGTGAACAGATCCTCCTGCCTCAGCTTCTCAGATAATTGGAATGCACATAACCACAGTATCCCTTTCATAGCTTTGAAGTTTTGGCTTTTAAATCAGCAAATACTATAGGTTTTACACAGCATAAATTTTGAGTTTTCTGTGTCTTCCCATCTGTGAGGTGACTCTGTTAACCCTTCTCAGCATTACCATGTCTCTCCTAGAAGAAATCCTCTCTCCACTCATCTAAGCAGTTGGGCTGAAGTCAATTATTCAGACAAAAAACTAAATCTGTTCATCAACCTGAGCGTCTTCTCAATGGTGATGTGTGATGCACAGGAATGCTTTGTACTTGGACTTGCTACATGCATTTTGGCTCCTTGAATCATTTTTCCTATTTTCTGGTGCTTGTTGAAATTTGAGGTCATTATAAATGACAGAGGTGATTCTCGGATAAGTGAGGTCGTGTTGCAAGAGGCAGAGTTCCTGACAGTGTTTGGTAAATGGATGAGAATAAATGATAGACATTAACTGCAGAACCCTGAGGGAACTGTTCTCCACATCTCCGTTGTTTATAATAACAGTAAACACCTCCTCCAACCACTATTTGACCTTCCTCATAAAGAACCATGACTGTGAGAAGGAAATAATCATTTGCCATGGACAAGTGACTTATGACTCACTTTGTGGTTTTAAGAAATATAAAATACGCCGGGGATCTAGCTCAGCAGCCTAAGTGCCTGCCTGGTAAGCGCAAAGTTGTGAGTTCAATCCCCGGTGCCGCAAAAAAAAAAAAAAGAAATATAAAATAAAACCTTCAAAATACTTACTTTTAGATATAAAGAGAACATATATGGTTTTAGAAATTAGTACAGAAGGATTTCTTGCTATATGGAATTTCTATTGGAATTCTCAGTTACAAAGTTTAAAGAAAAATGAAATTAATCATATAGCAAAAAATGAATATATCATCAAAGAAACAACCCACCTATAAAATGAGACATCATCAAACATCCAAACATATTAACTCCTTTTGTATACCTCAGTTCAAACAGTGCCTTCGGCATGGATTGCTTGTCTGTCCATCCATCCATTCACTCTTCCATCCATTCACTGATGCACTGTGTATCATATTAGACATCTTCTGTGTGCCAGCATCTGAGCACCTTAGGAACCTTTTGAGATGTGCCCTGGACCTCCTCTAAGTAACAAATGTTCCCCTGGTTCCCTCTCCCTGAAAAGTCGAAACAGCTCTCCTCATTTCTCTTGGTGCCCACAGCACCTCAAAGCCTCTCCTTTAGAGCGTGGTTATGAGAGCTTTGCTTGTTGTAACTAGTGATGTTTGTACCATATCCCTCTTAAGAAGAAAGGTGGCCTCTACTCAGCTCTGCGTCTTCCTCCATCGTGCACGTGGCTGACCCAGTTTGTGGTCACCATGTGGAACTCTCTTTTTCTCTTTTTTGTATACTTCTTCTCTTCCAGGGCCAAAGTGGCTGCAGCCGATGGGCCTCCTGGGAACCCAACCCAGGCCCTCACCCCTGTGAGGCACACGGTAAAGATAGACAAAGATGCCCTCCTCCAGGACTATGGATTTCACATTTCTGAGAGCCTTCCTCTCACAGTGGTGGCCGTCACAGCAGGTAGGGTTTAACTGGAAAATGTGAGAGGAGTTTGGTTTCTTGGGGGCAAAGTAACCTTGGCTCTCCTCCCATTTCTCTGTCCTGTATGAAAAGCAGAAAATGCTACCCCAGAAAGTTAGAAAATTCTGACCTCATTCTGTCTTGGCCTCTGTACCTTCCTTCGGTGCTGGGAGGGAGGGAGCCCCACAGCACTTGCTACTCGGAGCCTCAGCCTCCCACTGGCCTTGGCCTGGGCTTAGCGCTCCCTCAGCTCCCTGGCCAGTCTCAGATACAAGGAAAGTATTTGGATAGCTGGCATTCCTCCCTGAGCCCTGCATGCTTCTAGCTGGTGAGAATTTCTAGGCAGACAGTAATAGAAACTATTGATTTGTTTTCACTTGAGTCTTTGTGAAATATCGGTGGTACTGGAATGGAGAGGAGCAGGCTGTGAAAGCTTAGTGTTTGTTTTCATACTAGAGCTATGTATTGATGTTAGATCTGGGACGAATTAAAATGTATTTCAATTTACATACATGTGGGTGGGCACCTACATGCACATGTACACCAGAGTTCATTGGAGATGAATATAATAAATTCATTGTCAAGATCTATTGATTTGTAAGGTTTTCACTAGTTTTCTTTCTCACTACAGTCTCCTAATACTCCCTTGAAGGTGATGAATGATGTACATTATCCATGCTTTATAAAGAGAGATTCATGTGGGTCAGTGCTCAAGGGACTCAGGTTACCATTCAGCTGTGCCACTGTGACACTTGGGGTCTGGGCCTTTCTGGCCAGAGCACCATTTACTTATTTTCTGTCCAACAGGAAGCTCCGCTCATGGCAAGCTTTTCCCCGGTGATCAGATCCTCCAAATGAACAATGAGTCTGCCGAAGACCTTTCCTGTGAACGAGCGGTCGATATTTTGAGGTACTAAATTGTCTTCCATCATCCAGAGCTGCAGAGATAATCATAGAGATAATCTCCTTTAATGCAGCAGGAGCAGCTTCATCTTAGGATTTCAGCTCTGTCTAGTAGGATGGCCTCTCAGTGGTGGCTGTAAACGATCTGCTCTCTTTCACCTGCACACACGATAGTGAGGGAGGCATAGGAAGCCGTATTTACTAAAGCCCTGCTATGCACTGTGCTAGATGCCATGGGGAGCAAGCTAATGCACACCTCATAGGCCCTACCCTCTGAGAACAGACGGACTTGTAACAAATGCCAAAGATTGAACTAAATAGATACCAGATCTGTTTGTTCTTCTTTAATACTTTTGATATCTCTTCTTACATGTTCCTGCAGGTACAGCCTGGTTGGCATATGTGGTTTCATTGATAGAGCACCTATGACTTTCCCCCCTACTATTATTGTGATTTGTTGTAAATGCCTCACCTGCTGCCTAGATCATGATCTCCTGAGATGAGGGCAGGTACATAGTGGGTGCGCAGGTGAACCAGTGAATATGGTTTGCACTGGTTTTAGGATAGAGGAATGTCAATGATGGGAGGGAAAAGAATTCATAGACATTGTATGGGCCATACAGGCCTTGACTTTTTTTTTTTTCACTGAATGCTATTTTAATGACTTTAATTTAAATAGAGATGAGAAGTAGAATTAAGTGAAAGCTAACTTAAAGATAAGTCAGTACCTAAATTTGAGCCTTCTTGTGAGTTTAACTGACCTGGCTTTGGGCTGGTATACATTTCCAAGGGCATATCCTACACAGCACACACTGAACAGCAGGTTGCAACTACAAGGCAGAAAAAGAGAAAATGAAGATGTAAGATGCAGTCTCCATCCTCAGAAGCACAGTCTCACAGACAGACTGACAGACAGACAGACACACACACACAGAATTTAAGATTTACAGAGTATCTACCAACATTTAAAAAACAATCTCTTCCAACAAGTCCAGTGTTGCTTAAGGGATGCCAGAGACTAAGTTGAGCAGGTGGAGTAGCCAAGGATGGGATGATTTCATTTAAAAATAAAGAAGTACATTTTGGAAATCATGAATTTTGCTTCTTAGTTATCGTCCCAAAGATGATCACTTTCAGCAAACAAATTTTAGAGCTTCAGTGTTGCTAATATTTCTGTTAGGCTAGATCAAACTGATGAATCAACAAATGTATTTGTAACTTTGAGCCGTAGCACAGAATTTGAGCACTTAGGTACATTTACCCCTGTTTACTGAGTTACCTACCCCAGGCACGGAACCCTGTGGGTGACAGTAGCTCTGCTCCCCAGCCACTTGCAGGCTGCTAGCACAGATCCCCACATGCATATACACGAGATTGAGAAGAGGTACTACAGCAAGAAAAACAGAAGAAATGGTTTATGAACCCTGGAGATTCTTGCAACATAGGAGGAAATCGTAGCTGAACAGAGCAGAGAAAGATCCAGAAGCATTGAAGCTGTACCTTTGATGCTGGGGAATTTGGCCCATAGAGATGGAAGTGAAGGGAAAGGCAGGGAGCATGATAAGCTGGAGCAGCACTGTGAGCAGGGTGTGCTGAGCAGTTCAGTTTGCCTTGAGAAAATTTGGGGGAAGTGAAGCACAGATGATGGAGGGTGCTGGATGCCAATATGGCAAGTTCCAGTGCTACTTTCCTGAGAAGAAAAGTCACTGTCAGCTTTGAGCAGTGATTTGAGGTGTACAATACATCTGTCCCCTGTGCCATTTTTGCATATGAGAAGCCGAATATCATTTTTTTAAAACTTAGTTCCCAGTGTCTAAAAGCTGCATACTATTCATTGTCACTTATGGGTGGGGGGGCAAAATGATACAATAATGATGGCAACAAAGACTCTAATTCCTTCAAATATCTGTGAGACCAGAGTGTCCTTTGAAAAGCAGTGGGACCTCAGCTTGTTGTGATTTATCTCTGAAATGGCCTGTTCTCACATAAAATGGGAAAGCAGCAATCCTCAGACACAGAAACCTCAGATTGATTTATCCATTGGAGGAAATAACACACTAGCCACCATTGACCTAAACGTTCATATTGCAAGAATTCAAGCAAAATTATTTTGTATGCTCTTTCTCTATGTAGCAATGGCAAAGAGAAAGGAAAGTGTGAATCAATTCCATGATCCTGCCTGCTAGGACAAAGCAGAGGTTTGTCAGTTACCTGGTTGTTTTGATCACTTTTGAAATCTATAAGAATAATATAAGATAAACATGTTTGATATCTTGATTGTATGTTTGAACTCATTACACTGACATTGTGTTCCTAAATACCACAAATTAGTTGGTTTTTTTCTGATCAGCATTGTATGTAGACACTCATTCTATTTAGTGCACTATTTGGCCTAAGTTTTCTGAAGTAGTAACTTAATTTATCTGTTTGTGTTTTCTCTTTAACTATAACCTTAATTAGTATCAGCTGGATGAGTTCTCCATCATTTGAGACTAAATTAAAAGCCTTATGTTAGTCCAGGATTTATTTCAGTGTCATGAGCACCTGCCTGGCAAGCCTGAGGTCGTGAGTTCAATCCCTGGTACAAAAAAAAAAAAAAGGCCTTATTTTAAGGATGTAGGTGTAGACTAGATAGTAGAGGAGGATATCTGAAGATTCCCTAGAGGTAGGAGGAACATTCTGGGCCAGCTCAAGGTCATTGGCAGGTCACTGCTTCCCCCAACATTGTTCTCAGTTTTGCTGAGCCAAAGTTACTGCTGGGAAACAGGCTGTTTTATAATGATGCTGCCAGTCTTTTTAACTTAGATGCATTCACATATCACACAGACTGACTGAACATTTTTGTCTTTATTCTTTTCAGGGAAGCTGAAGATTCTCTTTCAATCACAGTTGTTCGCTGCACATCGGTAAATTTCTTTCTCTGTCCTGTGCATTAATTTCACATTCTGTGGCCCCAAGACCCCACACCTCCTGAAGATATTCCTCATAAAATGAGCAGGAAAGCCAAAGGGAAGAGGAGACAGCTGGTGGGTAGTGGATGGCCAGTCAGTCAATGTAGCCTGAAGACCAACTCCATGCAGGTGGCATGGAAGAAACATGTGATCTGGGTCTCATGGACTCATGATCCAGGGAAGGAAACAGACCTGTGATTATGCAGACTGGGATGATGAAAAGGACACCAAACTAGGAATTCCAAGACAGCTTTGGTGGTGTAACTTCGAGAGTTACTGGTTTCAGTTTTTACTTTTATAGAACAGTGAGGATGACGATCACTGCCTGGTCTGTCTAATAGGTTGTCCTGAGGACCACATGAGGTGTTGGATGTGACCATGCTTAATCAGCTCTGAGACTCTCACCACTTGGCAAGGTTTGGCAGAGATGAGGCACAGGGAAGAAATGACAACCCTGAACCATGGCCAAAGGGATCTTTATGGATTATACAGAGAAAAGTGAATGGTTAAGTTATAAGATCAAAATTACCAAGGAGGAAAAGTTAACAGAAAATTCTCATTGTGAGAGACCTTAATATACTTGTCCTATCCTTGACCATAATTGACAGGAAGGAAGGAAGGAAGGAAGGAAGGAAGGAAGGAAGGAAGGAAGGAGAGAAGAAAAGTAGGGGTGGGGGACAGAGAATTTTAATAATGTATTCAGTAATTTAACCTAAATGACCACACACCAGGATTCCAAGAAAATGCAATAAATTTCAGAAATTAAAAATAAGCTATATAGGTCCCTTTTCCTGAATATAATTTAAAATGAAAACTAATAACTGTCAAAATTTAATTAAAACCATCTAGCCATTTGGAAATAAAAATGCAATTTCCTAAGTAAAGATGGAGTCAAATAGAAAAGCAAAACTACCATTACAGACTGTTTAGGAAATAATTAAAAATTAAAACTCTACTTTTTAAAACTTATTATGTGCAGTTGAAGCAATACTCCAAGTAAAATTCATAGCCCTAAGTGGTTTTTTATTATTTAATAGGGAAATAAATCAACTAAATACTCTTTACAAAAAGTTGTAATAAAAGTCTAATAAAACTAATGACTAAAGAAAATAATAGAAGTCAAAACATAAACGTTGCTTTGGAAAACAGAACAATTGTGAAGTTGGTAAATCCAAGAGCTTGTTCTTTAAGGGAAAAAATTATAAAATAGGAAAACCTTAAGAAAGAGAAATATGTGGGCCCTATATGAGGTAAACCAAAATATTATTGAAGGGGGTTGTGGGTATAACTCATTGCTTTGCACAGGTGAGGCTATGGGTTTGATCCCCAGCAATACACACACACACACACACAAATACTGAGAGATATAAACACTAATTCTTGAATCTAAAAGGAGATACACACTATGTTCATTGATTGGAAGACTGAATATTGTTAATGTATCAGTTATTGACCTAGCAATTTACATGCTTAATGCAAATTTGAACAAATTCTTTTTAATTTTTAAAAAAATTTTTTGTTTTGAAGATAATAAAACCTAAAAAAAAAAAAACCAGAATAGAGTCAATCAAAACAAAACAATGAGAGCCAGGGATCTAGCTCAGTGACCTAAGCGCCTGCCTGGCAAGCACAAGGTCATGAGTTTGATCCCCGGTGCAGCAAAAAAAAAAAAAAAACAAAAACAATGAACGTGATGCAAGACTTCAAAACACGATAAAAGGAAATCAATAATGGCTACCATAATTCCTCTTGTTTAAAAAACTTTATTAGTACATGTTTGCAGCGTATAATGCTTACATTCCTTGTGTGGAGTTGGAGCAGGTACATAACACAATTTAACATGTTCCTACCAGCTTGAACCACCAGTGGTACATGGATAACTGTCTCACTGGACAGCTTGTACCACTGGTGGCAGAAGTGGGATAGTCATGAATGTATCACCAGTAGTTCAAGCCACCTAGCAGCAAGACATACCAACTATGGCTCTGTGTTAATTCCTTTTTTCATCCCCTTTCCCTCCCGTCTTTCCTTGTCTTCCATATCTTAATCTTCACATTTGAGAAAGATTTATCACCCTACTTCCTACTATTTTATCTTTCCTTTTGCTCTCAAACAAACTCTTATGGGGCTTTTTTTGCATTTTAACAAAGTATGTCAAAGTGAGACATCAAGAAAATCTTTTTTGGCCGGGCAGGCATGGTGTCACACACCTGTGATCCCAGCACTCGGGAGGCTGAGGCAGGAGGATCGCCATGAGTTCAAGGCCAGCCCGGGTTAGATGGTGAGTTCAAGGCCACCCTGAACTACACAATGAGACCTTGTCTCAAAAAAACAAAAATCTTTTTTTAAAAAGAACAATGAAGATAACCTTGATGAACAGATTTCAAAACAAATAATGCTACAATCACTAAAATAGTGTGACTTTAGTGAAATATCAAACATTGATGTAATCAAAGTCCAAGAATAGATACTTGTATGGAACTTAGTATGTGATAAACATGTTTTCTCCCAAACCAGTGAAAGAAATCGTATTTGGACATTTGTTTAAATGTTTTAGAAAAATACAGTCAACTAATGCTATGTGGTATTGCAGAATTTAAATATTTTTTTAAAAAAACAATAGAAAATATAAATGACACAGATGGGTATTGATCAGGTCGTATCAGTACAGATAGGTGTCATAGGTTATAGACAAATTTTGTAAGCCTGTAGGGGATAAGAAAGAAGCACAGTGAAACAAATGGCTATTTAACTATGAAAGTATAAAATTTCTGTGGTCCCAACACTTTACAAGTGAAGAAATTGTCTCCTCTCCTTACTGGACAGGTGTTAAATTTTTTGTTAATTCGTGAAAAAAGAGTAAGAAAAATCCACCTATTTAGTATTAAGATATTTGCATTAATATGACAGTGTTTTATTCACAATAAATGAAGGTTTTTCTATTCTAAACTGAATTTGTCTGTAAAATAATGTGAAAGCAGTATAAAAGCAGAAAAGCTAGTCAGTGTAAAGCTAGTCAGGTGGTGCAAGTGTTAAGACATTCTTTTTATTTAGCCTACTATCATTCAATAAGGAGCATCTTAATCTCAATTAAGGGGGGGGTCCTGCTTCATTTCCAAGAAATAAGCAAAATAAAATATTTGTTAAGTAAGGAGAGAGAGAAATAGAATATAGCCGCATCCTTTGAAAAATGAAATATAAGGGGAGGGAAAAATTGCTGTGCTCCAGTACCACTCTTGATAGTTCCACACGATCTGTAGGAAACGGCACACAAATACTGTTTCTACAGAGGTTCTGCAGGAAAAACCCTTATGGTCACGGCCATGAGTGCCTCTGAGAAACACCCTGAATGTCGGGTTGTCTTTTCTGAGCCCCTCCCCAAAAGTATCCCAGAGCATTTTATAAACAATGCAAAATCGTCACACGTGCTTCAGCAAGGAGCTCATCATGGTCACAGTAGATTCTTAAAGTTCTCAAATGACTTGAAATTGATTAGGGTTGCTAAAGTCCAAGGTTGGAATATGAATTACTGCTTCTCTAGGACAGAAAATTTTATGAAAAATATATTTTGGTTTTTTAGATCTATATTTTTAGATTCACTGTAACATATTATTCGTATTAATAATGTGTCATTTAATTTTCACCAAAAGGAAGTCCTACAAGTCAGACACACTCTTTATCCCCCTCTTACAGATTCCCATTGTCTCACCCCCAGAGGTCAGTGGGAATGGGTTGTTTTCAGGTGAAGACTCCAGAACCCGCACTTACTAACTTTATGCCGTTTTACCTCCTTAAACCTTGCTTCTTCCATAAAATGGCCCCAGGTGGGGGTTATTGCAAAAAAGATGTAGAAATGTGTTCCCACTTGTGCCTTTTAATGTCCTCTTAAGTATTAACTTTTAGTTCAGCAAAAATATAGAGATTTTATCAGCTCAAGCTTGCTGCTTTCCGATGAATTAATTTAGAACATAGAGTTGGAAGTCCTGGCTCATGTCCTTTATATTGTCACTTTAAAATATTAGGTGGCTCAAATGCACTTAGGTAAGTAGTTTACAGTATGTTCTGAATGAAAGGTCCCTGAGAAGTAATACTGACATTCAGAAGTAAAGGTGTAGGAGTCATGCTGGGTCCTGTAGGTTGGGCATTTCCACGAGGGGGAGAGCATTCTTTCTCAAAGCAGCTAGTTTCATGGTTGAGTGGTTCAAAATGGAACAGAGGCCCTTCTTCCCAGTGACTCCCCTGACTAGTCCTAGTTCAAAACAAGTCTACCTTGTGTGAAATAGCTCAACAAAGATTTGAAAGTATGGCCTTCTCTTCAGGATAAGCAATTGTTCTGTCAGCTGTTCCTCATAGATATGGTTTTCTGAACTCTTACTTTCCTGGTACTTTCTGGACAAATTCTAATTTTATGGTGATTGTCCCAAATGGTAGCAACCAAAGAGGAACGCAGTTCCACCAGTGGCAAATAGTACTATGGGGAATAGAGGGTGCACTTCCAACACATACCAAGAATGCTAATGACACCCAGGATTGGGATAACATTTTGGCAAGCCTCATCACACTGATCACTTAGATGAATGTTGTGGTCAACTAAATACTGAGCTAGTTTCCAAATGAATAGCTTCCAAGCCAGGCACCCCAACCCCATGCTTGTGCAATCGAGTTTTTGATCCTCAGTACCACACTTCACATTAATCCCTGTCAAGTCCTGTTCATGCTGAGGTTTTACATAGTCAGGGAATCATCGGGCTGAAAGGCTTATTTGTACAGTTTCCAGCTGTGGTCATTCTTCCTTCATGTGAGAGTGCCCCTCTTCTTTCCAAGTCCTGCCCACGTCTTCCAATTTCTAGCCAGTTAATTTTCTTTAACATGATTCAGCTCTTGGCCTAACTCTTGCAGGATTGCTCTTCTGAGGGTGGGAGATGACAGTAGTTGCCTCATAAATATTCCTTTTCTTTCCCCATCTCTCCTCTGTTCTGCCCTGATTTTTCATTCCTTGAGTCTTCAGGCTGGTGATGGACCCAATGCCTTGATCACTTTATTCTGTTGCCTTTATCTCTTGACATCTCTGTCTCCCTGTACCCTCTCATGTTGTTGGTGGTGATTTCTTCACCTTTGACCCATTTTCTCCTGATCCTCAAGTTTTCGGAGCACTGCTCTTTTAGATTCCTAGTACATTGATCTTTCTTAATTTCTAATGACACCTTGCAGTTCTGAGTCATTCATAGGTTTGGTAAATTCACTTCCTCTAACTTTATCCAGGGCATTGCTAAACATCATTGGTAAGGATTGAGCCAAAGGGAGTTTGAGTTGATTAGTTAGAAATCAGCACTATTGGTTGAGCACTATGGCACCTGTCTGTAATCTCAAATATTTGGAAGGCTGAGACAAAAGGATCACAAGTTTGAGGCCAGCCTGGGCAATGTAGTGAGACCCTATCTTAAATAAAAAATGAAAAAACAGCTAGGATTGTAGCTCAACGGCAGATATACCTGAGTTCAATCCCCAGAACTGCCCAAAGAAGAATTTAAAAAGAGAAAAGAAATCAGAACTATTGAGCTGGGGGTTCAATTTCCAAAATCAGGGTGTGGGGGTGGGACAGAGTAGATCAGGACTATTTTGATATTTTGAGTAGAGGGCAACCAGTTTTTACTCCACCCAGTGGCTCTGACTCTGGCCTCCACAGCAAGATTATAGGAGAGAATATCAAATGCTTTGCAAGAATGTAGGAATACTACTATATCCACAAGACCCTGGTTTACGAATCTGGAATCCTATCATCAAAAGAAAAATGAACTTGGTTGGTTCTGACTTGTTCTTGGCAACTTCTTATTAGTTGTTGGTGGTCACTGTCTGAAAGCTCTCTGATCATCTTTCGTCTTATATTTTGCCAAGAATTGATGACAGGCTTACCATTATGTGTTTTCTTGAATCCTCCATATTCATTTTCCAGGAAACTTAATATTTGACCATTGCTAGCCTCCTACTTGTTTTCCATTCTCTCATCCTGGGTGATGTAAATTGTTATACATAATAGGTCCGTAAGTTCCCTGTTTGCTGGGAACAGAAATCTTAAATTCATTCAGTAAAGTTTGGTAGTCTTATTAATTTTGAATTGTAATTTTCTCTTTCCCTTATTTCTTCTAGCCTTTGGATTGGAATACCATTAATCGCTATAGGTGTATGTCTCTGGAAACATTGCTACTCCCCCACTAAATGTTTTTGTTATTGTTTTAAAGCAATCCACATATATATTTAGGGTGCTGAATCTTAGTTGTGTATCCTGTCACACCAAGATTCTAGTTACCAAAAATATCACATTTACCTGCTTGCATTAAAATTTTAGCATTATTTGTTTATTTCATGGCATTAGTCTGTTTATATATGCGTATGAGCATTCTTTCCAGCAATTTCCCTGATGCTATTGTCTGTCTCTTCCCTCAGCTATACAGAATATGGCTGGATTGTAATCCCTAGATTTTAGGAAAAGAGGTTATTAAATGGAATGTTGACCTGTTGAAGCTATAACAACTATTACAGTGGTTTTAAGAAATGAGAAAATACATATGCTTTTTATAAAAGCACTGTTCTAAAATGTGTCGTGTTAACTTTTCAGGGAGTCCCCAAGTCATCCTTCTTGACTGACGAGAAGAGGGCCAGGCTGAAGACCAACCCTGTGAAGGTGCACTTTGCTGAGGAAGTGCTAGTCAGTGGACACAGCCAGGTGAGTCACTAGTCAGAGCATTGAAGTTATTCTTGACGATGCTGGGGAACTGCTCTCTGAACATAGCCCAGAAACTCTGGAATCCTCCAGCACAGAAGGAGTTCCACATATTGCTGGAGGTTTTATGCAGCTGTCAGTGAAATGCCTATAACCCCTGGACAAGGGAAGCTGGTGAGGTCTCTGAACTGTGGGTGGGTCTAGCAGAGAAACCCTGATGTGGCTCTCTGTTCTTCTGTGACACCATTCTCCAGCCTATAAAATTTCAACAAATTTGAATAGTTAATTATGAATCCTCAAGCATATTTCTTCTGAAGGTAACATTGATATTTGTGATAGTGGGGGAAGGGATTACTTTTTTGTTACTGCTTTTTTTGTTATTTTGACAGCACATGATTATAATCCCAGCACTCTGGAAGGCTGAGGCAGGAAGATCACAAGTTCAAGCTCAGCCTGTGCAACCTTGCAATTTAGACCCTGTCTCAAAAGTGGTGGGTGTGGGGGCTGAGCACAAAGGCCCTAGATTCAATCCTCAGTAAAACACATGTATGTATCCATGTGTACACACGTACACAAGCACACAAGCACACATGCACGTACACACACACAAAAGCTCATCATCTATTGAACCTCTGTAATGTAGACCAAACTTTTTGTGTGCCTAATCTTTCAAGTCATCACAATGCCCTATGAGGGAGGAATTTTAATGAAAGAGGAAACAGAAGCTAAGAAAGATTAAGAAAATTAACCACTAAGATCACACATGAAGAAAAGAGAAGCAACAAGGTCAATGTGACTTTGGTTCTTTTCTTTTTCACTATGACATACTATCTAGTCCTTTTTGATATAGAGAGGCCCAGGGTTGGGGGCAGGGGAAGTTCAGAAGTTGTATTTATAAAGGGAAAATATTGCTTAAAGTTTGATGTTTTTAATTGAATTGTTGAAGGGATCATTTATTCATGATTTGCACAACAGTCTATTACTCTTCCTGTTCTGAATTCAGTGATCAGTATTAGATTTTGAAACTTGCAAGTCAAAACTTGTCCTTATTTAGTCTCCTTGCCATTAAGACCAACAAATAACAGGGGACTGGGGATGCCTATGGCCATTTAAAAAAAATTATTAGTACTGTTCGTAATACAGAATAGTATTGTTCTTTCTGAGGAATTGGTACATGCATATAATACATCTTGAACATTTTTAATCCCTTTTCCTGAAAGTGACATGATTTCATTCTTCTTTATGGCTGAATAATATTCCATTGTGCATATATACGCCACATTTTCTTTATTCCCTCATCTATTGATGAACATCTAGACTGTATCCAAAGCTTAACTACAGCGAACTGCACTGCTACAAACATGGGTGTGCCTGTATCACCATAATATAATGTCTTTAATTCTTTTGGGAATATTTGCAGAAAACGTATTGCTGGGTCAAATTTTATTTCTATTTTTAGTTTTTTGGTGAAATTACATTCTATTTCCATACTGGTCATGCTAATTTACATTCCCGTCAACAGTGTAGAAGATTGCCTTTTGCCCAGCATCCTTGCCATAATTTAGTGTTTTTTGTGTGTTCTTGATGATAGCCATTTTTCCTGGGGTAACATGGAATCTCAGAGTTGTTTTGATTTGTGTTTCCCTGATGACTAAAGACACTGAACATTTTTTCATATACTTACTGGCCAAGTGTACTTCTTTGGAAAATGTCAGATCATTTGCCCATTTTTTGATTGAGTCATTTGTTTTGGAAGGGTTAATTTTTTTAATTAATTCTATTGGTACATTTTATATATACATAATAATCACATTCATCATAGGGAATTTGTTCCTGTACATAATATATTTTGATTCTTTTCCCCCAATACCCTCGCTTCCCTTCCACCTCTCTTCCCCTCCTTACTTACAAAAGCTTTATTTCCATTTTTTTCTTCTATTCTTTTCCCTTTCTTCCTTTCCCCTCCTCATCCCTTGTTCATTTTCCCATTTGAACATTTTCTTCCTGTTGCTCAATATCTGTTATACATTTTGGTCCTTATTTACCTTTTTGGTTTCTCATGCCAGAGAAACAATGTGATATTTAAACATGTGTTTGATTTATTTTACTTAAGAGTATAATCTCAAGGTGCACATATTTACTTAGAAATGTCTCAAATTTATCCTTCTTTATGGCAGAGTAGCATTCCATTGTATTTTTAAAAAAAAAATACTGCCAGGCATGGTGGTGTGTGTAATCCCAGCACTGGGAGGCTGAGACAGGCGGATTGTTGTGAGTTCAAGACCAGCTTGGGCTACAAAGTGAGCTCAAGGCTAGCCTGAACTGCATAGTGAGACCGTGTCTCAAAAAAACAAAAAAAAAAAAAAAAAACAAGAAAAAATGCACATAAAGGAAAGAAAAAATACCTACTTTGGGGTGTGTCACTGTTGTCACTGGTAGATAAAGAGGGCAGACAGAGCCCAGATCCATGCTGGTTGGTTCTAGCAAGCCTACAATAGAATTACGGCAGGGTGATGGCTAATCCCAGTAAGTCTGTGCTTTGTAGTCCATGGAAATTCAGGGTGATTTTGGTTTCTGGCCGGGAGGCTGGGACCTGAGTTGCTCAGCCTACAACACTCCAGGTGCCTCTTGACAGTTTGAGCTCCCTGACCCTGGATGTCTCCCATGGCTCTGCCTTACCCTGACATTGGGAACCCCGAGATGAGGCCAACCCATGGCTTCTCTGAGATCCAGGTTCAACTGGGCCCTTTCCAAAATGGCAACCAGCCAGTCACCCTCTCCTGGGGACATCTCAACCCGAATCACTCACCAGCTGCTGAAGTCCTCAGTGTCCACTGCTCTGTTCCACTGTTGTGTTTCTCCATAGAGGCTTCTAAAGTCACCTGTAGTTGCTGTGTCTCAGTAAGTTCAGGCCCTCTCTCTCAGGCCATGAGCTGGGACTTGGAGAAGGTACTGTTTGTCACCTCCCTCTTCTGCATTGAGGTGCCTCTCTTCTCTGTCTCTATTGACTCCAGTTTTCACTTCAGATCCTTGCTGGATCCCAGGACCGCATTTCTCCTTCTCTTCACCACATCGCTGTATTGCAGCATCTGAACTCCAAATCTCAAAGGGGGTGATTTGCTGCTGCTCACCACTGTGCCATTTTCCTGGAAGTCTTGGAGGGGTTAATTTTTTTAAATTCTTCATATATCTTGTTGTTTAGTCTATCAGAAGATTAG
The DNA here is from genome assembly GCA_004365215.1 of Cuniculus paca. Lineage (NCBI taxonomy): Eukaryota > Metazoa > Chordata > Mammalia > Rodentia > Cuniculidae > Cuniculus > Cuniculus paca. The sequence continues at coordinate 16,594 of RJWT010000499.1, forward strand.
CAAAAATGTTTTCCCATTCTGTATGTTGTCTTTCTACTCTGCTGTTTCCTTTGCCATGCAAAAGCTTTTTAATTTGATGTAATCCCTTTTACTCATTCTGGATATTATTTCCTGTGCTTTTGGAATTCTATTCAGGAAGTCTTTGCTTGTGTGTATGGCCTCAAGTATTTCCCAGATGTTATCTTCCATCAGTTTCAGTCTTTCTGTTTTTATGTTTATATCTTTGATTCATTTTGATTTGATTTGAGTGCAACCAGATAGAAATGTAGTTTAATGAACCAGATAGAAATCTAGTTCAATCTTCTACAAGCAAATATCCAGTTTTTCTAGAATCATTTTTTGAAGAGGCTCTTTTCTCCAGCATGTGTTTTTGACCATTTTTTCAAAAATCAGATGGCTGTGGATATATGGAGTTGTTTCTGTCTTCTGTTCTAATTTCTTTGGTCTGTGTGATGTGATGTGAGGTGATGTGTGTGTGTGTGTGTGTGTGTGTGTGTATGTTTGCAAGTTCCATGTTGCTTTTGCTACTGCAACTTTGTAGTATAACATTAAACCTGTTATTTTGATGTTTCCAGCTTTTCTTTTTGCTCAGGATTGCTTTAGTTATTCTTGGTCTTTTTTGATTCTGTATGAGTTTTAGGATTGTATTTCTAGATCTGTGAAGATTTTTTTTTGGTATTTTAATAGTAATTGTATTAAATCTATGGATAACTTTCGGTAATGTGACCATTTTAACAGTATTAGTTCTGCCTATCCAAGAACAAGGGATGTCTTTCCATTTTTCTATTGTCCTCTTCAGTTTCTTTCTTCAGAGTACTGTAAATTTTTTTTTTTTTTTTTTTTGCACTGGAGATTGAACTCTCATGACCTCGCGCTTGCCAGGCAGGCTCTTACGCCACTGAGCTAAATCCCCGGCGTAATTTTCATTATAAAAGTTTTTTCACCTCCTTGGTTAGGTTGATTCCTAGGTATTCATTTTCTTAAGCTATTGTGAATAGAATTGTTTTCCTGATATTTTCTCATTAGGTTCATTATTGGGTACAAGAAAACTATTGATTTTGTATGTTGATTTTGTATCCTGGCCCATGGCCATTTTAACAAAAGATGCAGGTGACCTGCTACACATCTACAGAGCTCTTATTTTCGTCTGCCCTGCTACTTAACAGTGCACAACTTCAGTTGGACCTGAGAAACAAAGGTGGCTTTGTTCAGGTGGCTAGGGCCAGCAAGGAGGCCTAGAGCATTAATGAAAAAAGACCTGAGATGCTGTCAGTCAGCAATATGTGAGTCTCTGTGAAACGAATTGAACCATTTTAGTAGATTAAATTTGGATTTGACATGTGATTTCAAGAACAGTTCACAGTGATGAAAAGTGGGTTCAGATCCAGCTCACAGAACAAATAGAAGATAGGAGTACTGCAGGCGTTGGCTAAGTTATCTGGATGACACTTTATTAAAATGTTTGTGATCCCGTTCACTGGTGTATATGCTGAAAAGATGAGGACAAGTTTTGAAACGTGAACTAGCTGCAAAACTAGTTCTGAATTTGAGTGGCTATGGCAGCTTAGAGGAAGGAGGGCTCTGAAAGGATGTCTCTGGGAAGCCTTACAGTTTGGGGCCTTAAGGGGAAGTTTGGGGAGCATCTGCATCAATCATGCAAGGCAGAGACTGAATCTGGTAGGAGTTCATCCTTGTGACCTGCCTATCATCATTTCAAAGGTTTAAATGGTTAAAAAAAAAGTTATTAAACTTGAAAATGATAAGACTGCCTCAGGGATGCACACTCCAGTAGAATCTGAAGTAGGTAAACTGGTATTTAAAATGTGTTTAACTTTGCTGACAGTTAAAGAAATGACAAGGAAAATATTACAGAGTGACACTTGGTGTCTGCTAAATAAACATAAATAAGAGAAATATAAGCCTCGATGCTGAAAAAATAACTAGTCATGCACTAACTGGCAGCTTTGAAAATTAGTTTGAATATTTTGAGGTGTAAAAATGCAGTGTTATGACTGTCATAAAGTATGACCCAGGGATCACATCCCTATTAATTTAGAGTATCAAATAAGGTAAATGAAAAACTCTATAGCTTAAATATATCTACAACATCAACATTTTAAATAGATATAACATAGAAAAAATGTCTAGAGAAGTAGTTAATCAATTCTGATAATTTAACTCAATAGAATATTATAAACAATTAGAATTATAAATATTAAATACATAATATAAAAATAGTATATGAAATATGTGTAGAGTAAAAAATGAACATAGAATTGTGCATATTCTGTTATTGCAACTCTCTAAAAGCTATGTAGAAGTATAGATAAAAATTGGAAGAAGCCTTAGAAAAAAATAAATGGTGATATTTATATGATATGGTTGTGGATGTTTTTAAATCACAAATAATAAAGTACCAAGGAGAAAAATCTCTATGAAGGAAATCTAAAAAGTAAAGATGTCTGAGTACTCAAAGCCAGCAAAATGAGATGACAGTAGAAAATACAATTCAAAATCCTTCATCCTGATCGACCGTGAAATGGCTCTGGAATCTCCTTCCTCTACAAAAGCACTGTGGTTTAAAAAATTAGAGTGAGCAATTATGATTTTAAGGCTTATTTAGAAGATACAAGGTTCTATTAAATATTAATTTAGAAAACTCAAGACATCGGAAAAGGCTGTCTGGTGCTTCGTTTTGAAAAATAGATGATAAACTTCTTTGATGTGCTTCATACCCAAACTCTTTATAGAGATAAGCAGTTGCAGTTCTATCTCAAGTCTTAGAGGCTCTAGAATCTCTCAATAGTTTTGGAGGGTATAGCCCAACTGGGCTAACCACTCAGCTAAATGCTCAGCGTTAGTTTTTATGAGAGTTTGCCCTGGGGGGTTTCTTCCAAATCCAGCCTGCCCCACCTCAGGAAATCTAGCTGGTGTGGGATCACCATACAGAGACCAGCCCTGTGCCTCCTTCCCAAAATGACCTTCAAGAGTGACACAGTATCTTAAGGATCTCGCATATCTGAGGCCATGGTTGTGGGCAGTGGTAGTAGAGGGCATCCTTCGGTCCTTTGGTGATGTTTCACTATAGGGAATGCAGCAGTAAAATGGGTATGGGGCTCTACCCCACACACCCCATGCCAACCAGTCCACAAGTCTCAGGAAGACCCAATTCAAAGGGCATACATGCTGGTCATCTGGTTTTTCATAAGGTTGGCAGTGAGCATAGAAATATCAGCTGATGGAAGCGAGACCTTACACAGGCTTATACAGCAACTATCACCTCGCTTATGGCCAGGCTTGCTTGTCACCATCCCTCACATCCAACAGTTCTCTGAAGTGTTCCTGCACAAATCATACCTGTCCTTCAGAGGAAGCCAAAATGCTAAGAAGCCACCCACAATGTGGAAAGGTCGGGAAGAATCCTGTTCTCCAAACCAGGCCCAAACTTGGCACACCCAGGAACAGAAAGGGTGCGCCAAGGACACAACAGTACGCTTGTGTTTTCCAGGGTAATTCTCTGCTCTGCATGCCCAATGTGCTCAAGCTGTACTTGGAGAATGGACAGACCAAGGCTTTCAAGTTTGAGGAAAACACAACTGTGAAGGTACTAAAAATAAACTTGAACTTCTTTCCCAGGAGAATTTTCTGGCTCCAAGGACCCCAGGCTTCTTCCCCTGCATCTGCCTTGATGGTCTCATAGCCACCATAGTCTGAGCACCTGAAATAAGCCAAATATTGTGTTACCTCATTGCATTACACAACAGCCAGCAGGATAATGTGTTTTTTTTTTAAAACCATATATTGCAGGAAAGGAAATTAGAACTCAGAGAAGAGCAATGACTTGCCCAAGGTCATGTTACAACTCTTAGGTCTTCACCCTTAACCATCAGGCTTTCCTACCCCTTGTCTGTGGCTCTACCTGCTGCACAAACACTAGAGCAACTAAACTCCAGACGAGATGCACAGACAAGCTAGGCACCTGCATATTCTGTTCTGCTTTGAAGTCTGTTAACCTTGTCCTTCACAAGTTCCCCTGCTTGAAATGCTCTGATAGGATTTGGGGAACTTGGTAGAGTATGATCTGTCTGGGAGCTTGCAGTCTAGTTGAAGGAGGGTGGACATCCCAGGAACTCCTAGTAGTCCAGCACAGGATGATATAGGGGCTGTAACAAGAGAAAGGAGGAAAGTGCTATGTGTGTAATGCAACACACTGTATAGTCCATGCTGTCAGGACATCAGCCAAGGCTTGAGAAAGAAGCTCCACCTGAGCTGAGTTGTGAAGAGCATCTAAGACGTTAACAAAGGCAGGCAGGTACAGGATGGCTGTAGGACGAGGTATACAGCAATCCAAAAGAGTTGCATGAACTTACACTTCGAGCTAAGAAAACGGGCATTGAAATAGCAAACATCCAGTAAGAGCATGGGCTGGGAAAGGCGCCACTCCAGTGCTAGGCAGCAAAATTTTATTTCATTCATAGAAGAGATGGACCACTAGTATTTGAACAAGTGAAAAAATGATGCTAGAGTGAGGTTACTGTGAAGAAGCAGAGCAATTAAACTCGTGAAAATATTAAAATTTACATAACAGTTAATAAACATGGGGCCCAGCTCCTCTGGGACTGGGGAAGAACAGATTCAGGGAGAGTGACACAGATAAAGCTAATGGACAGTATGTATGGCACATGCACACAAAACACATACCTAGTGTTTCTTTCTGGCAATTTCTTTTGGCAATTCCTTGGGCTGGTCCCAGTGCCTGTCCTGTTGTTACATAAGTGTAACTTAGAGAAAGCCTTTGTGAACAGAGAAAGCTCAAAGTCCAGAGAAGTGGAAAGTAAATTTATGTGTTGCTCATGTGCCAGCCACTTTCATGGGCACATCCTTGTATACTATATTAATGTCCCAATAACCTTGTGAAATGACTAGTTTTATATCCACTTTGCAGATGGGAAAACAGGCCCAAGATTTTGCAAACTTGCTAAGGTCTGCTAGCTCATAACTAACTTCAAATTTGCTCTATTTTTAAACTCCACTGGAGCTTGCTACTCTACCATTCTGCATAAAAAGTAAAATTTTACAAGTGAATTAAACAAGAGCTCTACCTCTGTCATCCTTGACCAAAGTAAATTGGAATGGAAGAAGTGATTTATTTAAAAGCCAAAAACACTTTGAGGTGATTCATAATAAAAGTCTACATCACTGAGAAACTAAACCCAAGAAGATGGAAGTGAATGAGGACTTAACCAGTATAATGCTGGCTAATCTTATCTGTACTAGCCTTTTTTTCTTTTTGGTACTGGGGAACTAAACTCAGGCCTTCACAGTGAGCTACATTCCCAACCCTTTTTAAATTTTTAAATTTTTTTCTTGAGGCAGGGTCTCACTATGTTTTCCAGGTGGATCTTGAACTTGTGATCCTCCTGCCTCAACTTCCCATAGTGCTAGGATTACAGGCAGCCAATTTTTTTTTTTTTTTTTGTATCAGGGGTCAAACTCAACCTCGTACTTGCCAAGCTGGCACTTATGCCACTGAGCTAAATCTCCAGCCCTGGGTGTCCAAATTTTAGAATTTTTTTTTTTTTTTTTTGGTACCAGCAGTTGAACTCATGACCTTGCACTTACCAGGCAAGTGCTTGAGCCGCTGAGCTAAATCCTGGCCCCTGGGTGGCCAAATTTCATAAAGTAAATGTTTTAGTTCTTTGTGAAAGACAGCAGATTTAAACAAATCTTACAGGTTAAAAATAAATCCTTGTCAGTTCATCAGTTCATCTTTCCCTTTTTCTTGCTAAGAGAAAAATGCTTCTTATATCAGAAAACCCTTTTCTGAATCAAAGAAAATAATATCATTTGAGCATTTATGAGAGACATTTTGTGTCCCAGGCATTTTGGTATCACTTGGCTCTTGGTGGTATGAAATGAATTGCCCAGGATCACATCCATAGGAAGTCTAGAGCGTTGGGATGGGGTTGAGAAGGGCATCTTACTAGGAAACAAGGTACAACATGATTAGGACCATGAAAGTGAGACAGAAATGACATGGCATGGGCTCAGGGGAGAGACAGCTTCCATCTGAGTGGCAAGGTAAGGTCTCCAGAGAACAGTGGCCTGCATGGCAGACCTGGGAAGAAGAATGGACATTTGATAGGAATAGGCCAGGAGTGGTATGAAGGTGGGATCCAGGTACAGGCAACAGCACCAGCAAAGACCCAGAGATGAACAAATTCGGCAAGTATATGTTTGCAAGCGGAGTGCGTTGGGAGAAAGGACAGAAAATATAGTGAGAGGAGCCAGGATGTCACTTGATTTTGAGAGCCTTAAATATTAAGCTGAGGCGGGAGGAGTTTTACCAGTGAGCCATGGGAAGCCACTGAATGTTCTTAATTGTGGAAGAACATAGCTGATACAAGGCTTAGATAAGTTCCTATAGATTGGGATTCTGCAAACTATAAGAGATCTGACAGTAAATATTCTAGGGCTTTTTTTGGCCCATCAGGTTTCCCTTACAGTTATTTAACTGCCATTGTAGCAAATGGGCATGGCTTTGTTTCCTTAGGAGTTTTATTACAAAAATAGGCAATGAGCTGGGCCCTGAGCTATAGTTTGCCAACCCCTGCTCTAGATACGAAGTGGACAGCTGGGTGGTAGAAATGTCCATGGGGTATCATTCTACAAAACCAGGAGAAATATATGAACTCAAGCCAAGGTAAATGTGGAAGAATGGAGAAGGGAGATAGTCAAGAGACAGGCTTTCTATCATGTCCTGGAACACAGTAGGTGCTTCAGAAGCAGATAGACTTCAGGACTTAATCATTGGTTAGTTATGGTGAGTAGTGGAACCAAAAACAGAGAGGATTCAGAATTAGGAGTCGAGAGGAGCAGATAGCCCCTAATGATTTGGGATTACTAAATGTGAGGTTCTAGCAGAACTTCTATAATGAATCAGTGGTAATTATTCATTAATGATAGTTATAAATGAAAACACTGAGCATATAGATGGAAGTTTGCCCAGGGATACACAGCTGGTGTTAGGTCTAGAACCCATTCGCTTAACTTTGCTATGCAATCTTTTACTAAGAAATATTAAAAATTAATATGAAATAGTGATGAAAGAAATAAACATGGCCCTGAGACAGAATAGTGGAAACGGTGACATTTAGATACAATGGCCCGAGAAGGCCTCTCTGAGGAGGTAGCTTTTGAGCTGACACTTGAAAGGTGAGAAGCAGCCACGTGCCGTGGGAACAGTGGGCAGGGCAGAGGGAACAGCACATGTGAGTGCCCCAAGGCTTTCGCGATGACCGAGGGCTGCTGACGTGAACCAGGGGAAGTGTGGCCTGGTAGCTAGCATGTCCCAGCCCAACATTAATTATCATTCCTCCTTCCAGTCACTTGGAGAAGGTAGACATCCTTATCCTCCTTTTCATTTCACAGAGGAATAATCTGAGATCAGAAATGTAGGTCGGTTTCCCAGCGTCAAACATCAGGTGTGTGGTTAGACTCAGTCCAGAAAGCAGTTATCAGTACAGACTGGAAACTCCAGAGAGAGGATGCATCTGGACAACGAGGAGAGAACAGAAGCCCCCACTTGTGATTTCCACCTTCCAAGTAGTGTAAGAGCAGTTAGCCATTGAGCAGCCCTGGATTCTGGCGGTGCAGGGGGTAGTGATGCAAAGCATGAAGGGCTGGAACCCTGCCTGAGTTCACAGTGAACCCAACAGCACAAGCCTTTCTCTTTTGAGGAGCAGTGAGAAGGCCAGGAAAGGTCACTCTGGGTGACTCTGCATTCTCTGTGTCTGCTAGGACATCATCCTCACAGTGAAGGAGAAGCTGTCAATCCGCAGTATCGAGTACTTTGGACTGGCCCTAGAAGAGCAGTACAACATCTCCCGGCTGCACCTGCTGCACGAGGAGGAACTCATCCAGCAGGTAGGGAGGGCAACACCTGCTCTAGAGAGGCACAAACAAGGCTGGCTCAGACTTTAGCCAGAACCTTTGGGGACAGGTTCAGCACATCTGCAGGTTTGATGCGCTTTCTTCCACCCCAGTAGACACAAAGCTTACTCAGTTTGAGGCTAACGGGTTAGGGATTAGCCCTGTTTTTCACCTGCTTCTACGAGGTAGGAAGGGCACAGATTTAAGATTCCTATTTTGCAGATGTGAAAGTAGAGGCTAGAGAGGCAAGATGATTTTCTCAAAGTAACACAGCTAACATAGCCCTGATCTTTTGCACCAGCTGCCTTTGTGCTGTGATGGAAGCATTGGTTGCTGTGTCTAAGGTTCTTTTTGTAGGACTTACCCTCTGAGATGGCACCTGATGGCAGGATAGGGCAAGCACAGCCAGTCCATCTGCACCACTAAATCATTCAGCTGTTCAGTAATTTGCTGTACCAGCTTCTTAAAGCCAAACCCAGGTCAGCTAACAAATCCTTTCTGGGTATGTGGCATTACAAACATGGGTAGGAGTTCAACAGTAAGCAAGAAGGAAGAGGCTTTAAGCTAGAGAACAGCACGAGGAAGGCATGACCTCAGGGAAGACGCTCCAAGCATTCGTCTCTGCCTGTGATCCCCAATCACCCACCTATTAGGTTTTCTGCTTGCAAACTCTTTTTTAAATCACTTGTATTGCATTTGCATTGAGAAAGAAAATAAAATTAAATCCCTAAGATAATTTAAGTTAAAAAAAAGTGTGGGATAGTATGTAGACTGTATTATTATTTGTGGAAAGGAAAGAATATGCATCTATCAAAGTGCATATATGAATACACTATCTCTTGGAGAGCACCTAGGAAACTCCAGATGGCTTTCCTCTGGAAAGGAGAAAGGAGAGACGAGTCAGCGGGAAATATCACTCTTTTGAACCTTTTACATTTTATGCCCATGGGAAAGAAAGATCAGGAGCGAAGGTCTACAGTTGTCTTAGAAATTGCCAAAGTAGAAACTGGGGACTATCTTTCATTCTCTTCTTCCTTTTCAAAGTTGTTTTGTGGGATCAAAGGCTGCAAGGTCAAAGGCATCTGGAACATTAACAGTACCTTCTGTCCTCTGTACCCATGGCAGGTGGTGGAAAGGGAAGAGTCACATGACTCCCGCTGCCTCTTCAGGGTGTGTTTTGTCCCCAAAGATCCCCTGGACCTCCTGAAAGAAGATCCTGTGGCTTTTGAATACCTCTACCTGCAGGTGACTGGGTCTGTGCTTACTGAAATAATAGTTGTGTCTTCAAAGATGGCACATGGAGTTATTCTGAACTTGAGCTCAGGGCAATTAAATAAGCCCTGGCAGGGATTATCTTTTTCTGAAGAATAGGACTAATTATTCCTCAGAGTTCCTTTTCCTATTCCTGAGTTGTTACAATGGGAGATAACCAATATAATAATGGAATTTAGGTTCAGTCCTCGATGTGAATGATACATTTTCTAATACCATTTAAAGATTGTTATTATTTCAGTTTTTATTGCTAAAAGGGCTCTAGTGCTTCAAAGTCTCATTTCAGAGATGATGAAACCGAGTCTTGGAAAGGTCATGTAGTTTGTCTGAGTTACCCACTTAGTAGCAGAGCCAAATGCTAGTTTCTTAACCCCTAACCAAGTCTTCTCCTCTACTCTACCTCCCTCGGCAAGATTTTTATTTGGATGAAAAGAATTCTTTGGGAGGCATACCCATTATACAGAGAAGATCACCTGGACTAGGGGATTGACTCCCCAAAGTCCTACAGAAAATAATAAAAGCAATGACACCATCAGTGCTTTGTATTTTTATAGTACTATGTGCCTTGTACCTGCTTTCGCAGGTATTATCTTGCTTAAAGTTTGCGGAAACTATGTAAGGTAGATTCAACTATCTATTTAGTAATGGAAGATACCAGCACTCAGAGTAATTTAACCAGGTCACACAACCAAGAACTGCCAGAGACAGGCCTCAGAGCTGTGCTGTTGGTCCTGCTGCCTTTCACCTGAGAGAACTAGAAGATGCAGTATACCTGTTCTTGTTTCCCAACTCCTCTGCTTGATTTCTTCTAGAGCTGCAGTGACGTGCTTCAGGAGCGCTTTGCTGTAGAAATGAAATGCAGCTCTGCACTCCGGCTTGCAGCCCTACATATCCAGGAGCGGATCTATGCATGCGCCCAGCCACAGAAAATCTCTTTGAAGTACATAGAGTGAGTGACTGGGGACAGCAGCTGCGCTGCATTTGTGACTCTGCTGGCCTCTGGCCAAGATGGCCAGACTCCACAGGAAGCTGATATTCATCCCCTCTATACCCATCTGTCCTCGTCTTTTCATCCATTTCCCTCTCCATCTTTTTCCACGTGGCTTGGTTCCCCCCAGATGTCAGGACCTGGCTGCTCCTTCTGGGCAGAATCCAGCTCCCGATGGAGTGACATAGGACCCCCTTGTAAATTCCCAGCCCCCACGAGGCTGTCTTGGGCAGTCAGTTGGCAACTTCAGTGTTAAGCTTTTCTAAAGGCAGGAATGCCTTGGAAATTGATTCTTTTTACATATGCAAACCAATTCCTGTTACATTAAACCCCCACTAGGATAGCACCAAGTTCTACGATGCCAACATCTCGTCATTTTGAGCTTAGAATTGCTCTCAGTGGTACCACTCGGGTTTGCTAGGCTCCTCTCCAAATTTCAGCTGTATCCTGCCTAGGCATCAAAATCATATGGGGAATCATATTTTTAAAATAATAGATCCCTGGTCCTTCTCCTGAGGTACTGAGTCATTTCACTTGGGAGTGGGATCTGAGATGCTGTGTGTGCATGTGTGTGTGTGTGTGTGTTTCGAACCCAGAAATGCAGGGAGCTTTACCACTGAGTTACACACCTAGCCCTGATATTGGTGATGATAGTGATGGTGATGGTGATGGTGATGGTGATGGTGATGGTGATGGTGATAATGATGATGGTAATGATGATGAGTGGTGAACCCAAGGCCTTTGTACTGAGCTACATCTCCAATCTTTTTTTTACTTTTTTAAATTTTGAGACAGGGTCTCACAAAGTTGCCAAAGCTTGCCTCAAACTTGGAATCATTCTGTCTCAGCATCCTGAGTACCTGGGATTATAGGCATGCACTGGTTTCGAGATGCTATATTTTTAACATGGTTGTGGGGGGCTTTTGAGGCTGCTAGGCTAATACCATTCTGAGGCTTGGCTTTGGGATTTCATAGGTGCTCCTATGTGGCTCCACAAGAGTATGTTTGAGCAGAGAATGTAGCCCAGTGGTAGAGTGTTTGCCAACCATGTGCAAAGTCCCAAGTTTGATCTCCAGCACCACAAGCAAAACAAAAATGTGTTGCATATATATGATCATATATGCATGTTGTAGTGAAAAAGTTAGAGAATTCTTGCCTTCATTAATGGAATATCACACCACACCAGAAAGCTCCATGGGGTCAGATTCTTGAATAACTGTAGTGGGGTTTTGGTTTGGTTTGGTTGTTTTGTTTGGTTTTGTTTTGTTTTTTGGGATACCAGCAATTGAACTCACAACCTTGCACTGGTCAGGCAGGCACTGTTCTGCTGAGCTATGTCCCCTGTAGTGGTTTTTGTGGAGTATATAATTTGTATCTCTGAAGGGGGATAATAGGTAGATGGATGGACAGATAGCTAGCCCCTATGCTGAAAAAGAGGCTCATGACTGCTGTATTATATAGGACCACTAATAAGCACTGAATCAAATGTGATTCTGCTCTTCATTAGAGCCAAGTACACATAAAAATGGGCTGCTTTGTCTGCAATGTCTCATGGCAGGAAAGACTGGGGAATAGAGAACTTTATATCTCCAACTTTACTCCGAAACATGAAAGGCAAAGACATCAAGAAAGCCATTAGCTTCCACATGAAAAGGAACCAAAACTTGCTGGAACCCCGACAGAAGGTAATAGAGCTGCTAGACCCTGCTAGCCCACCCAGCTGTCTATTGTGAAGCCTCAGGGAAAATGTTTCCAACGTTTCTTGGATTTTGGGCAAGAGAGTAATTCTGTCCTCAACAATCTTTTTCTATTTTTCAATTTAAGCAACTTATTTCTGCTGCTCAGCTACGTTTAAATTATCTACAGATCCTTGGAGAACTAAAGACATATGGTGGGAAAATCTTTAATGCTACTTTAATGGTACGTATTCAAGAACTCTGAAATCCTATTCCTATGTTGGACCTTCTGCAATCTATGTGTCTTTTATAAATCTTAAAATTCCTGAGGACTCTGCTATATACTAGCGTTTGTTTGGAGAACTAAGTATGCCACTGGCGAGTATTCATCATGTCCTTGTTTAGTATTAGTCCAGTGGAAGATGCTAGTGGAGGCAGAGCTGAATCAGATGTGACTTCTGCCCTCAAAGATGAATCAAGCTACACAAAAAGACAAAGCAAAGCCATGAGAATAGTAGAGGGCTGCTGCTGTGGGGTTTAAAAAAAGACGTAGATGGACTGACTCAGACGGAGTCTAAGAAGAGAAGACATTAAGGACAGGCAAGAAGGGTGAATGGGGCAGATCTCACTATAGAGGAAAGACATTTTGGATAAAGGGTGTTGTAAGTGATGCATTATGCAGCTTTGAATATATGAAGATGAAAAGGAAAAATTGGGAATAATGAAGGAAAGTTAGGAAGTTAGTCCGACTCCCACACTGGGGCCCTAATTGTTCAGGAGTAAGGAAGAACTGAGAGGTGGGCCTGAGAAGGAACAGGAGAGACAGAAGAGCTCTCTACTCTGTGCCATTCTTCCTCCTGTTCCTCTTTGGAGCCTAGGCCTGGAGCATGTACTTTTCAGTGGTCAGTGTCTGAAAATGTGGCTTAAGAGAACCCCACCCCACTACATAGTCAGAACCCAGAACTCTCTAGCACAGTGCCAATTTACAATACCAGTAGAAGGTTATTTTTTTAAATATTCACAAAACTGCTTTCAGAGGATGTATTGTGCCTCTCGGTTATTTTCAATGATGGGTCCATTTAATAAGAGTGCCGACCTTACAACATAGATTTAAAAAGTTCAGTGTTTTGAAGGAAAGGAAGAACATTAGGTAATTGGGAAAAAGGGAAAAATAAATGGAGTCTTTGTGTAAATGAGAGATCTAAAAAGTAGACAAGAGATTGAATCACAGGAACAAGGCTTTAAAGGTACAAGAAAAATTTCCCAATGTTTTCAAGGGCTAGAGTTCTTGCCCCTAATCTCCCTGTACCTTTACTGTCTAAAGAAAGAACTGGTAATGGGAAAAGCAGCCAACCACATACAGTGGCTCAGGTATTGGCTTGCTGGGTACTGGGAGTTACAAATATAGATAAATACAACTATAAATATAGATAGATACATGCTCAGTGCTATCAGAGAAGAAAAGAGCAAGTGGTAATAATAGGAACAATACAGAGAACAGGGGCTGTTGTGATTTGAGAAACCAAACTTAATACCTGAAATTCTCTTAAAGCCAGGGAATGGCATTGAAGGTCTCTAATTTCCTATAAGGCAGATGCTTTAGGTAAGTAGATGGGTTTTGGTACAAACTTTTAAAGAAGGGTGAGGATTGCAGTAGATAATGATGAGAGGCAAGAGGAAGAGGTTACAGTTCTCTGCTAGAAATAGGCTTTTACAAGGTAAGTTTATTCTTAATTTAGCTTTAGATGGGTCTCAGGCTTGGCAATAGTCTTGGGGAGTAGCAGTAAGAACCTAAAGTAGGAATCATGGAGTTGGCAAAGAGAAATATTATTTCTTACATGTGCAATGTGTTTTCACCAGCTTCTGAATGCGTACTAATTCCTCTTCCACCTTTCTGCAGCTACAGGATAGAGAATCGTACATTGCCCTTCTGGTTGGAGCCAAGTACGGAATTAGCCAAATTATCAATAGCAAACTCAACATCATGTCCACATTAGCAGAGTTTGCCAACATCAGTCGTATAGAGCTGACAGAAGAGTCTGAGAAAGTGAGCATGGTCAAAGTATATCTTCAGGACATTAAGGTAACAAGGTGGGGAGAGATTCTGAAATCCAGCTTTTGGATTTTGGGACTAAATTATTCTATGGTGGTTTATATGAGTTTTAAACAGTAATAAAGTTTGACATTCAACATCTGCTTACAAGAATAAACTGTCCATCTTGTCCCATCAAATGACAAGTGGTAAACAGGGTACATTATCCTGAGAAGTTCCAAAAGGATTTTTGTTTGTTTATTTATTTGTCTTTATATAAATTAAGCCAGACTATATGCTTTCCTGATACAAAGTTCTGAACCCAAATGTTGTTGGATTCAGTAGATAGATGGGGAACATCAGAAGATTTTATCACATCTATGGGACCAGAATGGCTGCCCAAGAGTTTTGAGTGGTAGAATTTAAAATAGGTAAATAGTTCAAGGTACCTCTTGATCCTCTCTGGAAGACTCTACACTTACCTTTCCCTCCCTTGATTTAACCCAACATGTTCAGAATGATGTTTTATTCTTCATATCTCTCTTTCCCTTATTTTGCATTTGTTTCTTTTGCTTTTCTAAGTCAAGTCTTGAAAGAATCTCATTGTATGAATGAGCAGGGTGGGAGGGCTGAGTGGGATTGGAGCCTAGGATAGAGGTTAGAGAGGAAGGAGAAACTGTAAGACTTGTCCGTGTGTGAGTGTGTATGGATGTTAGCATGTGTGATTGCCTGTGTATATCCATATATGATCATTGAGATCCTTACATGTGAGAATATGGGGCATAACAAGGCCTATTTGTGGACCATGGCCAGGTTTATTTGGAATCTTTCTTTCATCCCACAAGGCCTTGTCCTTTAGCCCTTTATACACAGAAAAGTTCTCCTTGCTTTCAAAGGTTCTAACGTTGCTGCTGGAATCCAACAGCGCGAAAGATCTAGCCTGCCTGATTGCTGGGTACTACAGGCTGTTTGTCAACCCAGTCATCTCCATTTTCCTCTGGCCTGGAAATAGACAAGTGCACCGGGTGTCTGCTGAAGAAGGTGAGGCACCAGCTCTTGCCCCAGTAAGGACAGGCCCATTTCACTGGTCTCAGAGTTAAGAGCAGGCTGGAGAGGGATGGTGAATAAGGTTGAGCCAAGATGTCAGCTGAAATAGATGAGAGATATTTCTCTATTTATTTCCAAGAAAAGGGTTGTTCTTTCTTAAATACTAACATAGCTTTCTTTGAATATGAAATTTTCCTAAAAGCCAAGAAATACTGTTGAAGGTCTCTGGTTCCCTGTAGTATTTTCTAAAATTATCTCTAAAATCCACTGTATTTTATCCTTACTTCTCAGTAAAGAGAGATGTAACACCTGTGTTCAGAAAAAAAAAATTAGCTGATTCTTTTCCATGCCTCTGTGCTCTATAACATCACCTTCAATTTTAATAGACATTCTCAACCTTGCATGTTTAGAAGAAAGGGATACCTAGAGACAAAGGAAACTTAAAATCATAGCATGTGAGGAAAGAAGTAGAGGTTAGGTAGGTTCTCAGGCCGACTTCCGGTGTCCATCATCATTGCTTTAGCACTATTCTATTGATGCAGCATTTTCCCAGTGGTATATTTATCAACTGTCTCTCCAGGAGGAAAAGACTCTGACTTGAAACAGTTGTCTAGTTCTGTGGTATAAACACTGCCATCACAGCCAGTTTCGAGCTACCAACATGACACCACTGAATGGAGAGGTGGAAGAGGTCCTTAATATCATGCCACTGTGTAGTGTAGAGTAAAACAGGAATAAGTCATCTCAAGAGAATAGATAATAGTAACATAAAGTCAAATGCCTACCAGGGCATCTGTGGGGAACTGATTTCAGAACACCCCCCTGGTATACCAAAATCTACAAATTTTCAAGTCCCTTCTGTAAAATGCATTGAATTTGTATATCACTTACACATATCCTCCTGCATGCTTTAAATCATCTCTAAATTACTTATAATAGCAAATACACTGTAAATGCTAGGACTATACCTG
The DNA here is from genome assembly GCA_004365215.1 of Cuniculus paca. NCBI lineage: Eukaryota > Metazoa > Chordata > Mammalia > Rodentia > Cuniculidae > Cuniculus > Cuniculus paca. Next base: position 32,512 of record RJWT010000499.1, read on the forward strand.
TTAGGCTATATTGTTTAGGGAATAAATAAGAAACAAAGTCTGTACATATTCAGTACAGAGGTGATTTTTTTCCTAAATATTTTTAACCCATGAATGTATAGATGTGGAACCCACAGACAGGGAGGACTGACTATAGTTAGGATGTGATGAGTTTGGGTATTTGTTTGGTTTGTTTTTGTGCAATGCATTTATGAAAACAAATACCCCCAGAGTCTGGTCAGGGAGACAGAGTGTGACACCAGTCCTGTTGGAAGGTAGTGGTGAGAAGCAATGATGGTGCTGCTGCTGCTGCTGCTGCAGGACAGGCAAGAGTAATCAGAAAAAGTGCTTTAGAGAGGGCAGAAATAGATCTTGAAGAACAGGTAACAAAGGCAGACAGGAGAGAAGAGGAAACACGGAGGCATGACAACAGGGCAAAGTCAGAGTCTGTGAGGAGCTCTGTGTACAGCTGGGGCCTGGTGGAGAAGGCAGCAGCAGGCAACCAGGCTGTTGAGGAGGGGTTGGGCCATCCTCTGAGGGCTTGTGGCAAGGATGCCAAGGAGAGGTCAGAATCATACCATGAGAATGGCAACAGACTTTGGTAGATGGGGTCAGGGTCATCCTATGGAGGGGATGACTAGACAGTGGAAGAAGGGTCTGTGCTATCCTGTGGAGGGTTTGACTAGACTGTGGGTCAGGGCCTTCCTGTGAGAGCCAATGAGCAGGCTCCTGAGGAGGGGAGCAGGTCAAGACCATCCTCTGAGAGGGGCAACAAGGCTGTACTGTGAGAATCTTTCACCCTCACGAGACAGATTCACCTCTTACCCCTAGGCAAGAGAACATACAAAGATTTCAGCAGGGTAAGTTGTGATCAGAAAAGTTTTATGGAAGAATGTCTATAGACCTGGCTCAGCATCTCACACCCTGCCACCGTGAGTCCCTTCTAGGTACCCACAGCTAGATGATTTTGCACTGTCCTAAAAGACCAGGAGATTTCCAACGCCAGGATTCAGAATGGTGTCAACATGGTAGGCTCAAAATCCCACAAAAGTATTAAAAATAGATTCTTAGATCTCGGTCCCTAGCAGTTCAATTTAGTTCATCAGGATAAGGCTTAGGACCTGTTTTGTGTTTTAAGTATAATTTCTCATATGATTTGATTCTCAGGACAGAGGTGAGATTTTGGGAGGAACTTAAGCCTCAGTGAGGCTACCCATGACAGAGGAAAATCCAGTAAAATACCCAGCGCATCTCTATAAATAGATACGTCTCCTTGGAAGGAGAGATGGATTAATACTGCCTTCTTAGATGGCTCAGATAGCTGTGGGACAGGTAGCCTGATGATGTAGAAAGGGCAAGAGGACAAACAGGCATCTACAAGTCCTGGATGCTGTTTTTAACCCTCAGAATCCCCTGTGTTGCAGGCTATGAGTCCAGGGCCTGCAGTGACTCAGAAGAGTCCTCTGAAGTGGACTGTGTGCTGGAGCCTCTCTGTAATAGACGCCTGATGAAGCTGAGTCCCTGTAGACCACTCATCAAAGAGGAGCAATCCTCCAAGAACAGTCTCAGACCTGAGGTGGCCAGGAGGGGCCCGAGCACCTGTGGGGCCAATAGCACAACAGACAGTGCTGAGTCTGAGGCATCTGACTCAGCCAACACTGAGAGCCGAGGCTGCAGGACCAGTGGCTCAAGCGAGTCCATGGATGCCCTGGAAGAGGATGACTTAGATGCCTGTTCCTCTAGCAGGTCTGGCTTCTTCCATTTCAGCTCATCAGGCTTCTCAGAGGGTCTTGATTCCAACAGCCAAGAGGAGAAAAACCGGATTGAGACCAGCGACTTTCTCTGTCTCCTGAACCTGGCCCAGAGTGCCAACTCTCAGTACCAGAAGACACAGTGTTCTCAGAGTCTTGCTCCTGAAACCTGCAGCTGGGGACCAGAACTGACCATGGGCAGGCTGGACCCCAGGCTGTATGAGGGCAGCCGGACTGACTATTACAGCCTGTGTTCCAGTGTCTCTCCAGCCAGCCACCTGAGCGACAGTTCAGAGAGCACAGCTTCCCGGCAGGGGGTTGCGCCAGCAGTCTGGGGCCAGCAGGACTGGACTGAGGGCCAGCCCAGCTCCACGCTGGAAAGCCTGGCCCTGCACCTGCCACTGGCCTTTGAGGATGGCAGCTCAGATGAGGAATACTATGATGCAGCTGACAAACTCACACCCCCAGACACCCTCTCAGGTGAGCCCTTCGCAGCAGGTCTGAAGCTCACAGGCAGCTCCAAAGGGTCACGACCAAGCTTCAGAGGAAGACATGAGTAAAATGGGGTCCTTGTTCACTCTTGAGGAGACAGACCTGCATCCCATGGACCGAATTACTCCTTTAGTGCCTGGCTACAGGTAGCTTAGGCAGCACCTCTCAAACATGGCCTTGCATCAGGATCACCTGAGAGAACTTGTTTAAAACTAAAGATTCCAGGTTGGGGATATAGCTCAGTGGCACAGTGCCTGCCTGGCAGCATGAGATCTTGAGCTCGATTCCTGGTACCAAAAAAAAAAAAAAAAAAAAAGATACCTCACTGCTAATTTCAGAGATTCTGATTTAGGAGGTCTGAGACGTGGCCTGGAATTTGATACATACAGTTCAGCTAGATTGGAAATGACTGGTTGAGTATCTGAACCCTCTGATTCTCAAGTACTAGGCTTGATCCTGATTCATTCTGGCTGAACCTCAAGACTTCTTCACAACAGTGCTTTTCTTCTTGGAAAGATCCACCCAGCATGCTTAAATCCCTTATGTCTGTGGCCAAGGGGCAGGATCCCTGTTTGTCAGAAGAAAGCCCCCTTGGAACACTCACACATGAAATAACAATAATAACAAAAGCAGTAGCAGCTCTCTTTTTTTGAATGCCTATTAGGCACAGGCATTGTACCAGGCACTAGCACCAATTTATCTATGCTGCATGGCACCATATATTGGTACCTTTGGTACTAACTGGCTTGCGTTAGTGTGCACATGAAGAAAACATGCCAGAAGGATATAAGAGCTTATGAATTGCTGGCAGGCCTGAAGAACTGGGTTTGGACATGGATGGCAATCAGGCCAGACGTCTAGGTAGCAGAATGCCTCATCTGTAGTATCGAGATATTGTGGCTGGAAAGGATGGGCTATACTTTTATTCTTCATTGTTAATCCTGGGAAATTTGAAATCTTGGGGAATTTGCAGCTGACTGGCTGAGTCATAAATCTGATCACTTGACTGGTGTCAGGGCTCACCTTTATTAATAATTCAGTGAGTTGGGGATGTAGCTCAGTCTAGCATGCATAAGATCCTGCGTTTGATCCCCAACTCTACCAAAAAATAAATAATAGCAGTAATAATCATCATAATTATTATTATTCAAGTAGACAGCCACTGGGGAGATGTAATCCCCTGAAAGGAAATCTGGAATAAATTTCATGCGACCAAAAGAAAATGAAATAGATCTTGGGCAACCAAAAATCAAATACTATCAAAATTATTATCCCCATCTTACAAATAAGGAAATTGAAGAGATCAAAATTTAACCTACCCAAGGTTACACAGCCCAGCTAGGATTTGAACTCAGACAGACTCAAGTCCTGAGCTCAATCTCTGGAGACTTCTTTGTTTTTCTCCTCTTTATATACTTTCTCTTTTCTTGCTTTCCAGGGCCTGGACCCATTTCTGCCACAAAACCCAGTGCCACAGGCTTACAGAGTCAGGCCAGCACTTGTATCCCTGAGGATAGCCTGCATCCTGGGCCACACAGAAGAGAGCCGAGCAGAAGGGGAGGGGCGAAGAAGTATGCCAAGACCCTTTGGAAAAGAAGGTCCTTCCTTCAGACTGACTATACCTCTCAGGTCTCCTTTCCCCTGGCACCATCAGCCTCCCTGGAGAGCGTGGATGATGTGTGCTACTATGACAGGGAGCCCTACCTCAGCATCGGTGCAGCCTCCCCAACTGTATCTTCCCTGCAGGACATGCAAGGTGAGCCAGGCCTCCTTGAGACCAAGGCTCTGGGGCTGCTGGCTCCACTGAGGGAGACTAAGAACAAAAATCCAGCCTCCCGGGTCATGGAGATGGAGCCCGAGACCATGGAAACGAAGTCAGTCACCGATTCTCGGGTATCTTCCATCTCTGCCATTCGTCTCCGGATTGACCCCAACAATAAAGAGAATTCTGAAGTTTCCCATTTGGCCACCACTACTGATAGTCCCTCAGCAAGCAGCCTTCACTGCCCCAATCCAACTTCTTCTGGTCCAGAAACCACTCAGACAAAACCTTTCCAAATCACACGTCCACTTCAAGAACCAGATGTCACTGTTCCCAAAGACCTCACCGTAGATTTTAGCAACAGCAACTTCCCTCTGTCCAGTGCTGATCCTAACCCAGACAACCCAGGGCCACATAATGTCTCTCAAGGAGACACACTGGAGCTGGGAGACATCCAATTGGAAGTGGGCTTGGGATCTTTTTTTACAAATCATATACAAGAAATGGACCCCCAATACACAGAGCCTTTGTTGTCCCCTAGAAATGGACCTAGAAGTGATGAATGTGAAATAAATTCAGGAGAAATGGTCTCTATCTACACAGAGGAGGAGCAACAAAGACAGCTATCTTTGGAAAGTGACAGCAAAGTTACAAACAAGCATGGTCCCAACTTATTTCAGGAAGAATCTGGGAAGGATTCAGGTGACTCTGAGGGTGATATATCAAATTTTCCACAGGCTCCTGATGTTAGTACTCCAGCTAGAAAAATAATTACCTCCCTCTCCTTGCAGGCTCCTGGAACAGGGACTGAGCAGACCCTACCACATCCCCCCAGGACCCCCCAAGAAGAAGCCCTTGTCCAAGCCTGCCACACCCAAGATCAAAAACTATTGGCAGAGTTGGACCTAGACCCCAGTTTCTTACTTGGGAAGCAGACCATTCCATCTGACTTCCCTCCAGGTGGGGTCAAGGCAGAGCCACTTAGCCATGTCACAGGGGAAGACACAACCTCTACAGACACTCCTCAGCAGGTCCATTTTAATTCTTCTCTGCCAAAGCCGCCACTGTGTCAAGAGGAGCCAGACTTAGAAGCTTCAAACCATTGCTCACTGTCAGAAAGCAAAGATGACAGTTCTAGCATTTGCCTCTCTACTGAGAAATCCTTCCTGTGCTTTACCCCAGAAAGCCACGCTGAAGTTTCTGCCCATCTTAGGAGGGCCATGTCTTTGGGTTTTGTGGGGTTGAACGAGGTGGTGGACTCTGGGATTGGGATGGAGCAGTGCAGCTGCCAGTTCTCCTATGCCACCTGCTTCCGTGGCCTGCAGCCTGAGACAGAGGAAGAAGACAGGAACCCAGAAGCATACCCTCCTGCCCCCCTCACCTCACCACCTTCTGCAGGGACCCGTCTTGTTCTACCCTGGAAGCCTGCCCGGCCCCACAGCTGCAGCACCGCATCCCTGTCAAGGAAAAGCCACATCTGGCCAGAGTACTGCTCCAGAGCACTGAGACAGCTGAAAGCTATTCCCACTGGCACTCCTGAGGGCTTCATCCAACTCCTAGAGAGTTTGCTAGAGCTCCAAGACATTCTAGAAACTTCCTGGGGGAGTGGGCACAAACATCCCCCAGAGAAGTGCACCTGGCACTTTTTAGAAAGCCGGAGCCACCTCTGCATGGGCTCACAGAGGCTCCTGTCAAGTTGTCAGCATGTGATCAGAATGGACCAGTCCCCTGAAGAGATGCAGGGTGCCGTGCGTGACACCTTCCAGCACCTGGTCCAGCTGGCTGGCCTGTGCTTCCAGCTCACGGACTGCAGCCGCTGCTCTGCCCAGCACAGGGAAGCAGCTGGGAACCTCAGGGATGTAGTATACACCTACCACCAATTTGTAGAGGCTGCAAGACTGACCTGCGAGAGAGGCTACCACGACCTGAGTGTGAAACTCTTGGCCCGTCAGTGCACGGCCCTCACAGCTGCCGTGTTCTGTTTGACCCAGAAGTTCCGGGCATCGACTGCCCTGTAAACAGGGTGTCCCCTATCCTGAAAACTTCCCTAAGAAGCCCTGTCCAGTCCCCATTCAACCCCATCAGATGTTTACTATACATAGTATTCAAATAAACTGCTGCTTAGTCTTGGCCTGACTCATACAGAGTAATGATAAGTTTGGGTGAAAAGCATTCACTCAGATTCACTTAACAGACATTTACTGGATACTTCCTTTGTACCAGGCCTGTTCTAGGAGCTTGGGAATTACAGGCAAATAACATGAAACCCTGATCAGGATGCTCACAGACGCTTCAGGTACAGATTAGTAATTGACCATCAGTGAGGCATGCACCACAAAAGGAGCATACCCAGGTGTATGGATACAAGAGGAAGCGACAGATTTTCTCCCAAGAAGGCAGGAATGAGGGAGGAAGGTGGAGGTCACTTAAAAACAGTGTTGGTGGATCATAGCACACTTACCAATAACCTTTGCATACAGGGGTAAATACATGTGCTATTTTATAGATTCTACCTTCCCCAGTTTTGGGCTGCAGCCCCAGCACCTGGATTTCGGAAATTCTTGGCTGCCTTGCTGCAGCAAGCCTAGGTTGCCACTAGGTGGCAATAAGTTCCTTAGTTGCAAGGCCACCACGTGCTTTATTGGAAATTGATTGCATTCCAGAATCTTGAAGCTTATTTCTGTTTTAAACATGTAAAAGGCAAACACTAAACCCCTGAATTATATGAATGTTTTTAAGAATATTAAAGCAAAAGAAATACATTCCATAGCTTTTCAATAATCTCAGCTGAGCTTGTTATTCCTGGTTAACCATGAACAAGCTACTCAACCTCTCAGGGTTTTGGTTTTCTCATCTGCAAATAGGGATGCTACATTGCCCAGTTGATAGAACATAAACCCAAGAAACACTAATCTAGTAAGCTCTGAATAAATGGTAGTAATAGCCTTCAATTTTTATGGATGCCTTTCCTAGTCTGAAACCATTCTCTACATTTTGTCCTCAGCCGGTAAATTCATATCAAGACTGTTGGGATGCTTTTGCCATGGCTTCTCTATCTAGGCCGAAGGTGCTTTAGTGGGTAACATTGGGTTAATAGAGGTCACTGAGGGGTCCTTTTATCCCTCTGGTACTCCTGACCAGTTGTAAACTCAGTGCTGCCTCTTCTCAGGTAGGGCTTCCTAATCCCTCCCCTTCCCCTAGCAAAAGTAGAATCAGGGGTAAATGTGTTGCATCACATACCTAAACTCTCTCTAGGAAGACGGAAAGAGGGAAAAAGATAGCCCCCCCCATTACCATTTACCAGTTAACTTAACTTGTAACAAGTTAATCAGGAAAAGATTTAAGTTCTTAGGGGACTGCCTCTTCCCACAAAATATTTTTAATAAAAGTTAAGGCTTTTGAACACACATTTGAAGTGATTTCATGTCAAAAATGGGGGCAATAGGACACTAAAATATTTTAAAAATTGTATGATATTAAACAGCACTTGAAATTTTTGCTAGCAGAAAGCTCTAAAGAGCTAAATAATTTCATTATGTGAACACAATCTATATATTCAGAGGCTTAGAGAAGGATCGAAGAACTTAATCAGAGCTGGAATCCTGGCTATGGCCTGTGTTATAGACACTTCTCTGGGCCTCAGTTTCCCCATCTTTCAGAGGGAAACATCCACTTGGTTAGGGACTACAAGGTGCCAAATGCCTTCTTTAGATGGAATGAATACATTTTTTAACATAACTGTCATCTTAAGGATTGTTACAAAGTGTACATTCAGGATTTTTGTGAGAAATAGTCATGGAAGGCAGGAAGAAGGCTGAAGCCTCCAGATCAGGCACTCAGATGTTTGTTTTTTTCTTTTCTTCTCCTCTCCTCTCCATTACCTTTCTTGGATTGCTACTGTATGGAGTTTGTCTTTTTCTCTACAGTTCCCTTGTGGAAGGCGAGGTCCCAGAAGTTGTCAGGAGCTCATTTCTTGTTGAGAAGTGCGGGGTGCTTTGAGACACACAGCCTCCTTATACGGATGAGTTGGATGGTCTGCCTACCCCATAATGTAAAAGCCAATGTTTAATAATTAAGAAACTACTGGATACTTACTCCCATTCTTTCCCTTTTCCCCCCACCATTGCATAGGCTGATTTAACTTTTTCAACAACTATTTATGGTATAGCCATGCCAGGTGATGTCTGATACATGATTATGAGTGTAAATAACTGGGGAGAAACCCTTTTTTAAAGAATTCCCAGTAGAGGTTAGATGAAATGTACAGATAGAAAAGCAACGTATGATACAGTGTGCTAAGGGCCACCAATGAGAAGGGTGCTGTGAGACCTTTAAACAAAGAAAAGTCATTTGAGTGGTGAGAAGCAAAAGAGTAATCAGAAGTGGCTTCCTACAGTTGGTGGCATTAATTAGAACTAGTATGTCAGGAAATATTTATTGAACATCATGTGTCAAGCCTTAAATTTGGTAATTAGGATTTGGATGTGTCAAGAAAGTAGAAAAATTATTTATTCTGTCAACAAATATTTACTCTGCAGTGACATTGGAAATACAACCATACACATGGCAGACACGGTCTCCTCTAGGAACTCAGTAGGGAAGATAGAGAAAAAAAAACACATTACTGACTGAGAGGTGATTTTTAAATACAAAGATGCCAAGACAGGGATGGGATGAGCCAGTCTTACCTAGGGTAGCCAGGAAAGCCCTTTCAGAAAAGGGAGTGTTTGAGCTGAGGCCTAAAGGATCATAGTCACAGAAAACATGAGAGGAGAGGGAACAGTCCGTGAAAAAGTCCTTGGTGTGTTTGAAGCTTTTCAAAATCAGTGCAAATATATCATGGCAAGCTGGAGGGAGGCTAGGAGGTGAGACTGGAGGGGCAGGAACCAGGAAGTACAAGACTTTGGGAAGGGAGTTAGATTTTATGTTCATGTACACCAGGAAGCCACTGACAGAGCTGGAGCAGAGGAGACAATTATCAGGCAAACAAATGTGGAGGTGGGAGAAACAGCAAGACCCAGAAGCCTTTTCTTTTCACTGGAGAGCAGCCACAAACTCAGAGGTGAAGGGACACCAAAGTGTGGGAGTGGGGGTACTTAGTATGGCTAGGAGTGAGGTTCAGAAACTGTCAGGTGTAGTGTGAGTCATGTGTGGGTCACAGAAGGTCATTTGAGCCCTTTTAGTAGCCAAACTGGGGCATTTCAGCAGGCAGTGTGTAGCCAGAGCCAGCATCTGAGCAGAGAAGAGCTGAGAGAGCTGAGGTTTAGAAGAAAAATGTTTCAGGATAGCACGTAAATTGAATTGAGGCATGGGTTGGGAGAAGTTGTGCAGAGAAAAGCCCAGAGGAGAAACTGGGTCAGAAAGAGATCCAACAAGTATGTTGTTTCATGACGGAGATTGATTTCAGGCTTATTGGTGGAAAGGTCTCTCATAAAGTGAGACTGCTAGGATTGCAGGAGTGAAGGGAAGAGTGTTGGATCCTTACTAATGGCTTATTCATACAAAAGTGCCTTATAAGAGCATCCATGTAAGAGTGCCTTAACCATACAAGTGGCTTGCTTCACGTCTCTGAACCTCAGTTTCTCTGCTGATACGTGAAGCTCCGGAGATGAAGGAGGAAGAGTAACCGGAGATTAGACAGCTTGGCTGCCAAAACCTCGGAATATATATCTTTTGTGAGCCCAGATAGCCAAATAGCAAAAAGAAGATCTGTGTTCTCAGGAAAGAGTTGTGGACCCTATGGGTTGTTAGGAAAGCAGGAAGCTGGCAAGGTCCCCAGGGTAAGAGATCATAAGTAGTTCAATACTTGGTTTCACCCCAGTTTTCAGATGTCCAGCCCATGACAGAAAACGAACAGCTTGGTCACCTACGGGCGCTACGTCAGGTCAGTAAGGGATAGGGATTGGAGTCAGCTAACGGACGGGAGAACTAAGGCTCGAAGAAGCGAAACAAACCTCCAGACCAGACGCGGGGAACCAACAGAAGGGGCGGGTCTGGTTATGGCCCTACCCACCAATCGACCAGATTGAAAACTACAATTCCCAGGATGCTACTCGACGCGGGGTCCAGGACCCGGAAGTGTGATTTGAGGCGGGACCAGTTGAGCGCCTCTGCCGTTGCGAAACGTAGAAGGTTTCGGGGACAGGGAGGGGACAGCTGACGCTAAGTGGACGTCTGGGAGGCTGTGGTAAGGTCGTGTGGCCGAGGTACCCAGCTTTTCGCTGCTTTTCCTTTCTGCCTCTAGCATTCGAAGCCTGCGGGCCAGGGAGGACCCGTGTGCTCTCGGGCCTGGGGTCTCAGTGCCCTAGTCCAGAAGCTGCCGGAGGAGTGGAGTCAACTTTCGTAAACCACAGTTTAGAATGAGAGAATTATACAAGCGAAATTGGTCTGGTGGCGCATGTGTTCATTACGCGAGTCTTGGGGCTAGGGAAGTTTTGAAGCCTTCTCCTCGCCTCGTGGGGGTGGAGGATTCTTTAATTCAGCGAGTGTTCATTGGGTGTCTCTAAGCAAATACTTGCTTACATTGTAGGAATGAGGGAGAAAAAAAATAAGTAAAACAGAACATGTTAGTGAAAATCTGCACCAAGTTAGGAAGATAGTTACAAAGAAAAAGCATTGGAGGTCGAGAGAACATCAAGTGCAAAGTCTTGTATCTTTGGCATGTTTGGGGAACAGCAAGCAGACTAGAGTGTAGATAAAAATGACGGCAGTAATAATCTGTAGGCATTGTGTGGATTTGGGCTTACTATAATTTAAATGGAGAATGCTTCAGGGTTCTAAGCAGAAGGGTGATATGATTATCAAATATTTAGGATGGGGGTTTTGTTTTGTTTTGTTTTTTTGTCTATGCAGCTATACTTGTGAATTCTTAGTATCTCTTCCTTTGAAGTGTTTATTATCAAACAGGGAAATAGACCAGCTGTTACACAAGGCTAGGTCTGGTATTTGGAGACCCTGAAGGCAGAATGAATGTCAGCCCCAAGTCTCCAGCATGAACTATCATTGTGTTAGGTGCTTAGAACATTGTTGAATGCTGAAGTAAGGCTCAGAAAATATTTTTGAATGAAAAAATGAGATGCTAATTCTGGGCATAAGTAAGGTCTCACACAGCTTCATCAAATCTGTGCTTCATGATTCCCATTGCTATCTAGGGATCCCTAGGTGGGAGCCTCCTATTCAGCATTTGCTGAGCTTCCATTCTTGTATCGGGCGTTATACCGATCACCAGAGATACAGAGATGAAAGAGAGGCGGTCTCCGCTTTCAGGAGTTGAAGAGTCTGCTCTTGGAGGAGTGGTTGGGCTTTTTTTTCATTTGATTATCATCATTACTGCATGATAAGTTCCTGGTCTGAAAAATAACCTTAGGGGCTGTAGGAATTTAGGAAGGCTTGAGGTCATGGAAGGGAAAAGAAAAAAATGGGAGTGATGGTAATACCTAGTTCAGTTTAACACGGAACATTACTATTTATGAGGGTCAACAAAGGAATTGTTTGGTGAAAGAGATAATAGCACAGGTGTTCCCACTTTTTAAGGAACGGCCATGGAAAAGGCAACATTCCCTCAATCTCCTGGCTCATTTTTTTCTTCTCAACTAGAGAAATTTGTATTCCATTGCCCGCTATTGATCCCCCAGCAAGGCCTGTGAATGAGTATTTCTTGACTAGATGAATAATCAAACATAGGTAAGTATATAAAATGTAATGATGTTTAGAAGAGGAGGAGATCAGTAGGCTGTTAAAAATTAGCATATTCTCTCTCTCTCTCTCTCTCTCTCTCTTTTCCCAATGTTAGGGATCAAATCTGTGGCCAAATGCTAGGCAAGCACTCCACTGAGCTATACCCCCAACCATACCATTCTTTTAACAAATTATTTTCTTTGAATAAAATGAGCTTATCAGTTATTGAACCAGTTTATCATGAAGTTTTTTGAATGCTTAAACATAAAAAGAACTGCAGATCACTCATGGTTAGAATAGCAATTTGATCATCTAAAGGAAATATCATAGCAAGAATGTGGATATCTTTTGTTAAAAATGATATTTTTAATCATTAGTTGTTCATACATGAATAGTGCAGTATCTCTGAAATGTTTTAAGAATGCCTGGATATTTTTCTCATTTCTTTGGAAATATTTTGTGTAGTATTTTGTGTATGCCACTAAGTCTTTAGATAAAGTCAGTATATAAATAATACATTTAAATACCAATTTGTAGGGCTGCATGAGTAGCTCAACATTAGAGCACTTGCCTAGCATAAGTGAGGCTCTGGGTTCAAATTCCACAATGCAAAACTAAAGTAATGGAAGTAAACTTTAGCTTAAACAGGCAAATGATGTATATTTCAAGCCTATCATTTTGAAAATCTAGAAGGTAGTTTACTTGGGCATCTTCCAGAATTTACCATATTCACGTGATGTGTGGCAGATACCCGGAACTGCTCAGGAGACTTACCTTTTTTGAAAAACTAGTAACAGTGCTGGAATGGTTTTGAATAGTAGCAGTAAGAACCAGTATTTCATGAATGCTTGTTCTCTATCAGGTAAGCAAAATGTATCTAGCTAGTCCTTGCAACAGTTCTGTGAGGTAGTTTATCTCATATTACAGGAAGAATAAAGTTAAATATTCTGCCAGTTGTCCCACCACTTACAATGGGAAACATTGCAAAATCTAAAATGGTGGCAAGCAGCTTTCCGGTTGCTGGACACAATCCTTTATACTCATGGCTTAAAGGAGGAGCTTAATTTGGCTCATGTTTTAAGGAGATTCAGTCTGTGATCAGCTGGCTTCAAGGAAGAAACATCATGTAGAAGGGCTGCGGTGGAGCAGAGATGCTTAGTTCATGTCAGAGCAGGGGATCAGTGCCAGAGGAAGGAGAAAGGATCAGATGTAGACCTGAAGGCTGTGCCTCCACGACTCACCCAGACAGGCCTCGAAGTGTGCTCCTCCAGACCGCTAGATGGGTCCCAAAGCCAGTCAAGTAGCACTCTGCCCTAACAGCTGCAGATGGCTATTTTCCCTCAAAACAGCCTATTCATATGTAGAGTGAACGCAACTGAAATTTGGCCCAATGTTGAGCAGTTGATGGAGTAAGAAAAAAAGCAGTGTGAACGTAACACTAGAAATGATTTTGAGGCAAATGGATCAAAATAATGAAAAGAAAATATAACTCTGGGATATTAGCTATCTCTGTAGTGAATGATATTTATGGAATTATAATAACATAAATGCATTGTTTTGGTTTCAAATTTTAGAAAAACTAAAGGGATAGACAAAGCACAAAGAACTTAATTATGATGGCAGAACATGTGAAACCTACTTGACCTTGTTAAACTGCAAGTTCAGTTTGCCAGAGTTAGAAAATTAAAAGGAAAAAGAGAGAGGGAAAGATAAAGGTGTTTTGTTTTGTTTTGATATAAGGTCTTACTGTGTTATACAGGCTGGTCTCAAACCCCCAGAGCTCGAGTGATCCTCCTACCTTAGCCTGCCAAGTAGCTGGGACAACAGGCTAAGGTGTGCGACCACTCTGGCTGACAAGGGCCAAACATTGAGTAGTCAAAAAATATAACTATGGCCAAGCATGGTGGTACATGCGTATAATCCCAGCACTTGGGAGGCTGAAGTAGAAGAATCGCCACAAGTTTGAGACTAGCCTGGACTGGCTGTGTAGTGAGTTCAAGGCCAGCCTGAAATACATATATGGTTGTCAAGAAATTGAAGTTTAAAAATACTCTAAAGAATTTTTGGCAATTATCATAACAAAAGGAAGATTACTAGACTAGACTGACTAGTAATAAAGTATAAAACTGAACAAAATATGAGGAGGTTGTTTTCAGGCATTGAAAAATAGGACAGGACTGTAATCCTTGGGAGAAGAGAACCTAAACTCCATGTGCACCTTGGCTTTCTCTCTGAGAGCACTTTCCAACCGCGACATAGTGACATGGGACCCAGAATGCAGCAGGGTCACAGTGGTGAGGGCACAGAGATTTTAATTCAGAGGTGCTGAAGTGGCTGGAATTCGTAGAGCAGATTACAAGAAAGGAACTATGTGGTGAAAGAGCTCCAGAAATCTGCACAGGGTCCCCTTGATCCTTGCCTGAATATTAAGCTGCAAATGTGCAGGACAAAACTCTGGAGATCTGACTAATAACAGCTTTGAGCTAAGTGGAAATTATAGAGATAGGGATGGTTAGAGATCTGCCCATCCAGAGAGACTTCACTGATCATCCTGAGTGTTCCCTTGAGAAGCCAGAAAAGCTATACTGTACTTTGGGAATAGGGCTACTAACCCTAAAGTAAAGGCTGTCCAGAACCTGCACTAGTGTTACTGGAATCTCTTGGCTATGCCAGAATGTTACCTGGTAGCTCCTTCTAAAAGTGGCACGCCAATTAAAAGTTACTGGGTTCTGGGTTGCTTGCTGCTTCCTCTGAAAATTAGATTACAGATTCTTGTCTCAAAGAATTGAAATGAGCAAAAATCAGAGGCAAGGTTTATTTGAAAAAGTAAAAGTGAAGAGTGTAAGAGAAACTGGCTTTGCAGAGTGAACTTGGGCTGAATAAAAGAGGAAAATGCAAAATAACACCCTGGAGAAAGCGGGGTGCACTATCATGAGGAAAGCCATGATAGCAAGTTTTTAGCATCTGTGTCTTTTTATACTGTCCAAAACTTGAGGAAACCTGCAAGAACTTCTGCTGTGGGTCCTGAGAGGTGATTCTGGGATCCCACATCTCAGGCTGGCATCAGGTCAAGGCTATGCTATTGAAAACCTGCTCAAGTTCTCTCAAAAGTCCACATGAAGGGTCTAAGAACTGTTCTGCACATGTGTTTTGAGATTTTGTAATTAACAGGTCATACCTACTTCACTAGCCAGCTTTGCTGCACCCTAATCACCTATGTCACTAGCAAAACCTAAAATCAAGGCTTAAGAGTCACACTGCACTGCCATTTTTTTACTTGCCAGAACAAAATGTAATAGGAACGGGGCATGAAAGACATTACACACAGGGGAACAATCATAAGAATGGTAATTCCTCAATGGGAGCAATGTACATCAGAAGACAATGAGATTTTAAAGAGTCGAATCAACCAGGGATATAGCCCAGCGGCACAGCACCTGCCTGGCAAGCGCGAAGTTGTGAGTTTGATTCCCATTACAAATAATTAATTAAAAAAAATAAAGAGTTGAAAGAGAAAAACCCTTCAACCTAGTAATTACTAAAATATTCTTCAAAAGCAAAGGAAAAATAAAGGCATTTTCAACTAAACAGAAATTGAGGGAATTCATCATAAACAGACCTGTATTACAAGAAATGCTAGAGAATATTCTTGAGGCTAAAGGAAAATAATACCAGATAGAAACACTGATCTACATGAAAGATAAAGAGAACTAGAAACGAAAAATATATGGATATGTGGATGGTTTTTTGCTTGAGGGTTTTTTGGGGGGGGTGGTTTTGGTTTTTGAAGCAGGGTCTCACTATGTAATCCAGGCTGGCCTTGAACTTTCAGTGATCCTCCTGCCTCAGCCTTCCCAGAATTGGGATTACAGGCCTGGGCTACCATGCCCAGCTTCTTGTTTCTTTTAGACAAATGTTTTATTAATTTGTTTAAAGAAAAAGATTTATAACAAATGGAAATAAACTATATGACAAAAGTAGAAGAAAGGGCAAGGTGTAGTGGTGCACTCAGGAGGCTGAGGCAGTAGGATCACCGTGAGTTTGAGGCTAGCCTGTACTACATAGTAAGACTGTGTCAAAAAAAAAAAAAAAAAGGACTGGAAATGGAAATATATATACTAACCTAAGTTTCTTACTTTAAACAAAGTAATTCAAGATATACCATGACAGACTGGGCATGGTGGCACACAGCTGTAATCCCAGCACTGGGAGGCTGAGGCAGGAGGATTGCTGTTGGTTTGAGGCCAGCCTCAGCTACACAGTGAGTTCAAGGCCAGCCAGAACTACATAGTGAGACCCTGTTTCAAAAAACAAAAACAAGGTATACTGTGATAAGATAAAGATGCATATTATCCCTACAATAACCAATGAAATAACTAAAAGAAACATGATTTAAAAGCCAATAGAGGAAAAAAATGAGATGCTTAGAAACACTTGGTTAATTCAAAGGAAGGCAGGAAAAGAGCACAAATAATAGATGAAACAATTTGTAGGATGTAGACATAAACTCACCTGGAACATTCATTAAGATAGACTACATGCTGGGTTGTAAAACAAGCCTTAATGAATTTGAGAAGACTGAAGCACATATTCTATGACTGTAATGTATGTTAGAAACCAGTTACAGATAACTGGGAAATCACTTGTTTGGAAATTCTGTAGTACTATATATTTCTAAATAACCATGGGTGGAAGAAATATAGGGAGATTTGAAATTTTTGTATGAAAAATACCGAGAAAAAATGTAACTAGCCCCCAACATGGCCTTTAGCTGTGTTTGCATCCTGTTATTCATGCCCTTGTGTGGTCACCTCCCACAATGGACAGGACTAACTTTTTAACAGTGAGATGTTGAAGAAATGACAGTGTGTGACTCTCCAGGATGAGGTGACTCTGGCTTTTGCCTTGCTTTCTCCTAGATCACTTGCTTTGGGAAAAACCAGTCATTATCTCAGGACAAACCATGTGGAGAGGTCCATGTGGTGGGGAACAGGACTCCTGCTGATCACCTGACTGAGGCATCTGGGAAGCAGATTCTCCAGGATCAGTCAGGTCCTGGCAGATACATCTGAAATGAGTGACCCAGAACCAGCCAGCTGAGCCCCTGACCAACAGAAACAGAGAGTAAACGTTTATAATGTTTTTTAAACTACTGAGTTTTAGGGTAATTTGTTTCCTATAATAGGTTAACTAAATTCACAAAAATATTAGAAGTTGATGTGCAACTGAAATAGTGTTTAGAAGGAAGTTGATAGTTTCAAGTGCTTATATTTAAAAAGAAGAAAAGTTGAGCTATTGACCTTAAGAAGCCGGGGCAAGAGGGAAACCCAAAGAAAGTAGAAGAAAAGAAGTAATAGCAAAAATGAATGAAAGAGAAAATAAACAACAGATAAAATCAGTGAAACCAACACTGGTAGTTGATTCTTTGAAAAGATTAATAAAATGGATAAGTTCCTAAATAGAAAAATTGAAGAAAAATTTAAAGGTGACACAAAGCATAAATGTTAGGAGTGAAGACAAGAACATCATTTTAGATCCTACAGATATTAAAATGATATTTGTGAAGGGCTTTGTCAATATATTTGACAAATGAGCTGGGCATGGTGGCACATGTTTGTAATCACAACATTCTGGAGACTGAGGCAGGAGGATCACTGCAAATTCGAGGCCAGCCTGAACTGCATAGTGAGGCCCTGTCTCCAGTCAGTCAGTCAATCAGACAACTTGATGAAATAGACAAATTCAGCAAAAAAAAAATGTTAAAGAACAATTCAGGTGAAAAAGACCATCTTTCCTACAAATCTTGTAGTACATAAAAAATAACTGAGATGGAGGGTAGACCAAAAAATAAAATTACAACTAAAGTTTCTAGAAGAATACAAAGGATATCTATGTCTCTGGGATAAGCCAAGATTCCTTGGAGGACACAGCAAAAGTTCATAACAATAAAAAAAATTAACTGAATTGAAATTTAAAATTTCCAATGTTAAGAAAATAGGTGAGTTGCGAGTCTATAGATACAGATACAGATACCGATACCACTGACACACAATGTTAATGCCCACATTTGATGGAAGAAAGCCACCCTCAGAAGAAAACCTGAAGGCTGTGCAGTCAGGAACTCATTGCAGGGGATATTCTCGCCTGAGCACGCTGATGAAGTTACCTCATTCAGGAGGCCTTGGCAGTAGAGCTGAGAGACGTTCCAAGGCTTGAGTGGAGCAGCAGCTTTGGGGGGTGGAAAGGTTCGAATTATGCGAGCAAGGTGTATAGACAAGGGAGGATTGGAGTCAAGGGTGAAAGAAAAACATGGTGAAAGCATTTATTTAGAAAAACAAACAGTCCATTAACTAACAAGGTGCAGGAAAGGGGAGGTTTTAACCATTCTTTCAAGAAGGGGAGGAAGATGCGCTATCATTAAATTCAGGATTTCTGAGGGGTTCACTTGTGGGACTATCGCTGCCCACTCCTACTCCCCAGTACCTATCTCTGGCCTGAGCTGTGTGAACGGTCAATAGGCAAAAACAGTGAAGAGAGCTCTGAAAAAGTACTTATATCCAGAATATTTGATACACTAGTACAATTCAATAATTAAACAGTAATTTACAAATGAGCAAAAGATTTGAACAGATATCTCACCAAGAGGCAAATAAATTGTCAAGAAAATGCAAATTAAAACACCACAAGGTTAAGAACCCTGACAGTACCAAACCTCAGTGTTGCTGTGGAGCATCTGTAGCAGGCTTACATTGCTGACCGACAGCAGTGTAAAATGTACAGTACTTCGGGAAACTGATGGCAGTTTCTTATGAATTAAATATACACCTATCCTGTGACCTAGCAATTCTACTCCAAAGTACTTAGCCAAAAGATGTGAAAACTTGTCTACAAAAATACTTGTATGTAAATATTCTTAGCAGCTTTGTTCATTAATATTCTCAAACTGGAAAACTCTCAAATGTCTGTCAACAAGAAAACTGTGGTATATTGATACAATGGAATACTACTCAGCAATAAAAAAGAATAAACTACTGATAACATGCAATACCATGTATAAACCTCAGAAACCTGTTGGGGAAGGAATCAGGTTCTGTAGAATACACACAATTTGAGTTCACTGATAGGAAACTTTGTAATAGGCACAGCTAATCAATGATGATAGGAAAGAACAGTGGTTACCTTTGGCATGCAGTGGGAATGGCATGGAGCTTGATTTAGAAAGTGCAGATGGAAGTGGAACCTTCTGGAGTGATGGAGATGTTCCATACTTTATGGGTAACATAAGCTCTATGCACTTGTTAAAACTTGTTGAGCTGGTATATTTGTACCCTCCACATACAAACTTGTTGACCAGAGTTATGGTTACCCTTACAATCTTTGTATTTTGCTACATGTAAATCACATTGCAAGTGAAATTGAAAGATCAAGATAGCTAATCTTTTTTTTTTTTTTTGTAGCACCGGGGATCAAACTCACAACCTTGCACTTGCCAGGCAGGCACTTAGGCTGCTGAGCTAAATCCCCAGCCCTTGGCCTTGAACTCAGGCTAGCCTCAAACTCAGGGATTCTCCCTCCGTCTCTGGAGTGCTAGGACTACAGGCAAGCACCACCATACCCGGCCTAAAATAGCTAATTTAAAAAAGGAGACTAGTTGTAGTTTTAAAAAGTTAATAAAGGATTAAAAATATTAGGGAATTGGCTTAAGTAATTTGAAGTTTCATGCTTTGTTGGAGTCAGTAACTTTAAAGCTGATGAATCAAGAAGTAAGGTGTAAGCGTATGATTTTAGGGTCAGGAGTCAGTTACCAGAACTAAAAATAACAGGTTAATGGGTTGCCAGTAAAGGTGTAAGGAATAGGAATGAAGAAGATCCATTACTTTTCATTATGAAGCAGGTCTTTTTACGATATATATGAATCATATATTTTAAAGATACATTTTTTTTTAAATGGTTGTATTGTGATTGAACTCTGAGGACCAGCTATAAGCAGTGGTTGCGCCACTCTTGGTCTTCAATCCAAGCATTTCTGACTTATTTTTTCTTTCTCAGGGAGTTTGAATATCACTGAAATTATGACATTGTTTGTTAAGTGTGCTGTTATGGTGGTTCATGTTTTTCAAACTTTGTACTTCTGAGGGATAGTAAACATTCTCACCGGTGACTGTCTTTCTGTTGAGTAATACTTAACTGAGGTGAGGATATGATACTTTGTTTTTAAAAATGATTTGAGGCGGGGTGGGGTGGGGGGTTGTTTGCTACGGATTGAACCCAGATCCTGAGCTACAACCTCAGCAGAAGTGAATTTTGATATAAAACCTAGAAGAGTTCTTGTTTGGTTTTGTGCCACTCTATCATATTTTTGGGCTGACTTTTCATCAGTATAGAATACTTCTAACATAGTTCTTGCATATAACAGATGTTCAATAAATACTTGCTAAATTTGAAAATAAACTTTAAAATATAGAGCACATTTTCAAAGATAGAAATAAGTTCACTACCTGTATCACCAGACCAGCAGATATCATTGATTGCTTGGGAGTGTTAGAAATCGTGCTTGCCTTTTAAGAAATGTGTTTGGTTTCCTTACTGCTAAACTGTTTCTATGCTGAATTGGTTCTCTGGAAGACACATGCTCTTCTCAGTTCAATAATTGTGGTTCAGTATATTATATCTTCTCCAGTAAAAGAGTAACACTGTTTGTTTTGTGGATATAGAGAATCAGCCACGTAGTGTCTCACGTATTTGTACCTTTTTCCGATCTGGTTTGAAAGGACAGAGGACTGATTGATTGCATGGACTGGAAATCGAAGGAGAGCGTTCAGAGAACAGAGTCACCGATGCTGCGGGGACAGGAAGGTGGCATAGAGGACGAAGATGAAGATGGACTCTCTGAAAGCTTCCAGCTTCTGCAGATTGATGTGGAGTGTGAGTGCCAAGAGAGAGAGACCCCTCCCACAGGCAGTGCAGCGTGGTGCTCAGTAAGTGCAGTGGGCTGTCAGTGCTGGAATGATCCAGAGACCCCCTGTCCTCAGGGTAGATATGAGTAATAAAAAGACACCATGAATTAGTTTTCTGTATTCTAAGTAGTGAATTTCCTGCTAACTGGTTTAAGACTTCAGTTTTATTTGAATCATAGGAAAAGTAAAGTTCAAAGGGTATTTTCATGTACCTCAGAAGAGTCTAGGGATCTGTACTTTAGAGCCTGACCCTAGTGAATTTACTGTGGCCTTGAACAGATCACATCTTTTCCAGGGCTCTGTTTACTCCAGTCTGGGTTTGTTTTCAAGATGAAAAAAATTTTTTTCTCTCCTAACTGTATGTGTAAATTAAAAAAATAAGTAATTGTTTGTAATGTTCATTTTCCTTTTTGGTGCTCATGAAGTTCTCAAACAATTTTGTTTTCTGGATAACATAAGAAAAATGTCCAGAGAAAACAGAGACACTGGAAAAAGATAGTTGCAGCAAAGAAGAACAAAAGAAAGCAAGAAAAAGAAAGAAGAAAAGCCAATCGTGCAGAAAATCCAGGTAACAATAAATGAGATTGCCAGTGTAATCTTATCCTTCTTTTTTTTTGAAAATCGACTTTTTTAAAATCTTCATATTTCTAGGAGAGTAGGGACATTATTATCCCTATCTTGTGGATGAGACAGAGGCTTAGAGAAATTTAAGTAAGGTAATTCAGTTAACAAATGAACATACCAAACTTGGGTTTAAACTGAAGAATAACTGGATGGGGTGACACATGCCTGTAATCCCAGGCATGGGAGGCTGGAGCAGGAGGATCACGAAAGAAACTTAGCGAGACTGTTTTCAAAATAAAAAATAAAAAGGACTAGGTGAGTGGTAGAACTCTACCTAGCATGCACAAAGCCCTGGGTTCAATCCCCAGTACCACAAAAAATAACTGGACCTAGCTTTGTGCTCTAGGATCAATACTTTTCACCACTGTGCAGTACAGAAACCTAACGAGTAAATGCCTTATAGGAGTCTCAAGATTCTGTGTATGTAAAAATAAAGATTTATTTCTTACAAAATATTCTTTTGATTTTCCACACCCTTTCTGATATTTCTGCTGTAGACATCTGCACCCAGCATAGCAAACGTTTTCTGAGAGCCTTAACCAAAGAGAAACTTCTGGAGGCCAGACACTCAGGACCAAGACTGTGTATCGATTTGAGCATGACCCACCACATGTCAAAGAAGGTAGGATACGCACTAAGCCTGGAACTCCTGCTCCCTTGAGGAAGGCCCAGAGGGGTGCAGTCTTCAGAGTATGACTGTCACTGGCCTCTGTGGTTCTTTTGTTATCTAGCAGATGCATTTGATTTTCTACATGGGGCTTCTAAGTTCTGAGATGACTATTGGGGAGAATCTAAGAGAACATGTTTGTACATCCTTTGGTTTAGTTTGTCTTCTCTTTCAAACCTGCCACCTTTGCTTCTCTGTCCATGATTTCCCCAGTCTGGATGGACCATTTCAGATTCAGTTCTTCAAAGCCCAAATCTTTGGTCTTCTGCTGGGAAGAGAATATTTGCCTGGTAGTATGTTGTGGGGAGGTTACCTGGTAAAAGATCTTGTCATGTTCTATTTTTCATCAATCCCATTGGTGAAGGAGGAATTTCTACCAGAAGCTTCTGGGGAGGACTGTGCATGTGACAACAGAAATGTGCACGTGACAACAGAAACCAGTCAGATGACATTGACAGTAGTTTGTTAGCCTCATAGATGTAACATCCCAGAGGAGGAAGATGCTGGGTACTATACAAAGCCCTCCAGGGATTCCACTTGAGAACAGAATGGACGTCCAGGGACAGTGGGACTTGGGCTTTGTAGTATCAAAAGGATGAAGTACCCCTAGTTCCCATAGGAGAATAGGATTGGCTTGTTCAAATAATTCCATGAACTGGCAGGGAATCAAAACATTCTACTGAGGGATAATCAGGAACTAGCTATCATCCCCTTGATTTAAATTTTTTTTTTTTAAATTTTGGGAACCTTATCTGCATTGCCAGAGTTGGGAGAGAAATTTGAATTAGGCTATTTGAGATCCTCCCAGCTTCATCAGAAGTCAAAGCAGCACATATTTTTACTCAATTTTAGGCCTTACACCTTGGTACATATACTCGTAAACACATCTCATTTGCAGACTTCCCTGTTTTACATGCTGGTATTCATGTTTTTCAGAGAAACTAGGTAAATTGCTTCCTAGTTCTTACGTGGATTCTTACATGGAGATTTTTTACATGGATCTTTGAACTATAGGCACTCTGAAAAGATGAAATGGGAATTCTCTGCTCTTTATATTGAGAAATCTGATTAAAGCGAACCCTTTTTTTTTTCTCTATTGAACACATCATGCTAAATTGTGAAATAGCCTTCCTAGAATCAGGGTGGAAAGTTAAAACTTCAATCCTATGTCCGCTCTTGAAGTTAGGGTGAAGGTGACAGACATATTTGATGGAATATGAAATTTTGATACAGTAATCTAGCCTCTGGCATATGCCTGTTGTCAGAGCTACTTGGGAGGCTGAGATAGGGGGATCACTTTAGCCCAAGAATTCTGGGCTGCAGTGCACTAGGCCAGTTGGGTATCCCCACTACGTTTGGTGGCAAAGTGGTGATGTCCTGATTGCGCAAGGAGGGGTGAGCCAGCCTAGGTTTGAAACAGTAGCTCTAACCTCTTCAATAACAAGCAGTAGGGATTACATAGAAGTATTTTAGATAAAATCTAAAATAACCATTTCATGTGTCATATTAAATATACAACAGCAGAGTCTGAAAAAGCAAAATTCTCAGTGTTTCCACTAACTCATTATTTCTGAGCTGACATCACTATCTCAACTGTCATCCAGAAAGTGTAATGTCATGGGGTATAACACGTACATTTGCTCATTCCTGGAGCAAAAGGGGCCATCTTAGTTCATGAGCTTTTCTAGAATAGCATTCAGTAAACTTACTGTATAACTGTTCGTTGATAGTGAATTTACAGTGAGCTGGTATGTTTCCACCCTGACTTGTTCTTATTTCTTTGAAGGAAATGAGTAGGCTGGCTGGGCAGATCCGAAGGTTGTATGGGTCAAACAAAAAAGCTGACAAACCCTTTTGGATCTGCCTCACTGGATTCACAACTGATAGTCCACTCTATGAAGAATGTTTGAGGATGAATGATGGGTTTTCTAGTTACCTGGTAAGATTCTTTTGCATATTATTTGAATTATCTAAAAGGTAGTTGTAGATAATGGTAATTTCTAAAAAATTTTTTTAAAATATTTTCACATATAGCTTGCCCTGTCAATCTGTGGGTTCCACATCCACAGATCTAACCATATTTTAAAAAAATATTTGGGGAAAAAGTTGCATCTGTACTGAACATGTACAGACCTTTTCTTGTTATTCATTATTCCCTAAATGACACAGCACTTACATTGTATTAGATACTATAGTTACCGATGGTAGCGATGACTTAAAATGTACAGGAGAAGGTGAATCCACCAGCACTTTTGTAGGTGGACCAGGTGCCCGTGATAAAAAATAATAAACAATGTACAGGAGAGTATGCATAGCTTAAATACAAAACCTGTGCCATTTTTTATAAGAGACTTGAGCATGCGTGGATTTTGGTGGACCCACTTCCAGTGCCATATGGTTTCCTGTCTTCCTGCTTCTCTTAGGCAGTCCCCTTCACTTGAGTTTTCCTTTTGTATGTGACAGGAGGTCCTGGGATGAATTTCCCATGTATTCTGAAGAATGCCTATAATCTATATATATATCTGTATTCTATCTTTTCATTGTTGCAATCTAAAAACTCAGAACCTGTCATTAGTTCTTACGTTAAATTTTTTTTCATTCACAGCATTGTCAAATTAATATGCTACTTCTCTTAGGCAATATCTAGAGCTATATTTTGTAACCTTTATGGTTTTTGCTAAACTATGCACTCCAGTAGTGCTTTTGGAAAATGCCATGGCTCCTTTCTTGTTCTCAATAATGCAGAATTGAGAAACATAATTTTTGAAGGAAAAGAATGAGTGCTTTTAGAAGTGGTATGGTTTTAATATGAGTTGTAGCAAGTATAGTATTAAGGTACTTTTCAGCTATTGCTTAGGATCTCATAAATGCAGTGATAGATACACAAGTAACAATTCAATTCAGTTTCTAAATAATGTCCCTGAAAATGCCTTTGTGCATGAAACTGGGACTGAGCGATAGTAACTTTCCCTAAGGAGCTCCAAGGAGCCCACGAGTATGAAAGGCGCTCTGTGCAGTGTTACACGACCACCCGTGTTGCAGCTCCTGCCTTAACAGGCTGCTGTAATGCAGCTATTTCCAACTTTACTACTCTGTACTTTTTTCATGATTTCCGTATGGAAGCCAAACAGACCCACTTCCAGTGCCATGTGGTTTCCTGTCTTCCTGCTTCTCTTAGGCAGTCCCCTTCACTTGAGTTTTCCTTTTGTGTGTGTCAGTGTCAGTGCTTTCCAGAAACCCAGCCCCAGCATTCCCTTCACCAGGTTATCTTGGTATTGTTACTGTGTCACCTGTGGTCCTGGTCCACCCTTCCTGTACCTCTGTGAGAGCCCCATTCACTGCCTGTCTCATTTTATAGGTTCAAATGTCTGTGGCTTTCCATTTCTCCTTTCCTGACCAAGCACTTGCTGAGAAGAAACCATCAGACATGCAACAGTTTGATACACCTAGAGCCAGGCCTGACAATAACTAGATGCACAGTAACTACTTGTTGTTTTGTGGACTATGTTTTAACCTCATTCTTATTACATTGGATTCTCTGTGTTTTCTAGCTAGACATAATGGAAGAAGACTGCTTTAGTTTATTTCCTCTGGAAACCCTTGTGTATCTTACTCCAGACTCAGAAAACGGTAGGTACATTGCTGTCTGGTTTGTGTAGCACTTTGTTCCAGGCCTTAGTTTCATTATTCCCTGTGGCATGATTTGTTAACGTCACTCAGGGAGTGTCAGAAGAAGGCGAGGGCACATACCTTCAGGCAGGCATTTCACTGGATGCTTGCCTGTGTCCTGTCACGTGCATACTGCTGCACAGATTTCGGGTTTGCGTGCTCAGCTAGACCTCGTATGCTGCTTTGCAATGCAGTTTCCCTGGTCAGCTTACCCTGTTGGTCCTGGTGGAATCAATGTTAAATATCTAACTATATTTTCCAACAAAATTGTCTGTTTCATGTAATTTTTAAATTTATTAGTATTGAATTGATTGTAGTATTCTCTTCTAATTACTTCACATTTTTCTGTGGTTTTAACTTTGTTTCTTTTCTAGTCTAATGGTGGCTTGGGCCCACTACTTTTTATTTTTGATTAGATATGCCAATAAACTTTGGTTTCATTGAGGAAGGTCTGTTATCTGTTTTTTTTTTCATTAAGTTTTAAATTTTATTATTAATATTTCTTTCCTTTTGCTTGCTTTGGATTTAAAAATTATAAAACAGATTTGATCTCACTGGCTTTCTTTTTTTCATTAGCTCTTGAAGATGTTGATCTATACAAAGTTTATGTCCTTGGAGGACTTGTGGATGAAAGCATTCAGAAGGTAAGAATGTCTTTTAGCCCCAACATTTAGGCCTAGGGCCCTGGTGGTCTAGTGGTTAGGATTTGGCACTCTCACTGCTGTAGCCCAGGTTCAATTCCTGGTCAGGGAAGTCTGTCTTCTGCTGGATGTAGTGGCACACACCTATAATCCCAGCACTCAGGAGACTGAGGCAGGAGGATTGTCTTCAAGTTTGAGGCCAGTCTGGGCTACATAGTGAATTCAAGGCCAGCCTGACCTACATGGCAAGTCTGTGTCTCAAAAAGCCAGAAAAAAAAAAAGAAGAAGAAGAAGAAGAAGAGGGGGAGGAAGGAGAGGGGAAGAAAGAAAAGTAGTGCTCACTTTTAGAGGCTCCTGCCCTGACATAGTCTTGCCCAAAGGGCCTAGGAGCTCAGCGGGAAGAGAAAGAAAGAACCTGACTTCCTCAGTGGGTGCACCCGTCAGTGTAATTGCTTCCCTCATCAGCATTGTCAGCAGAACTGAACCTGACAGGAGTTGAAGTTACAATAACAGCTATTCTTGACTTTTTTCTCTCTTCAGTTCTGCAGGAATAACTCTGATCTTGACTAAGTAAGCATTGGTTCAACATTTTTATCAGAGTTTGATGTCTGTGAGACAGTAGTTTAGTCCTTCGGAGGTTGACTTCTCTGCTGACATAAGTCTTATTCCAAAATTTCAAACTCAGCTGGGCATCGTAGTGCACATCTGTTATCCTAGCACTCAGGAGACTGAGGCAGGAGGATTGCAGTGAGTTCAAGGCCAGCCTGAACTACATAGCAAGCCCGTTTCAAAAAAAAAAAAACCTTCAAACTCAGTTAAGACTATCCAGATTTCTTTGATTGAATTAAGAGTTTTACTGGTATAATTGGGATTTCACTGAAATTTTAAAATTTATTTCTATTATAAAAATATTTGCAGAGATAATTTTATTTATATTTACTAATTTGCATATATTGCATAGGTGTTAAGTTGAATAATGATATAATAGTTAATGTGTACAGAAAGGAGCATAATAAAAAATAAGTCTGTCACCCTTGTCCCTCTCCCCTTCCCCCAAGGCACCACTGTTCTTTACTTGATGTATCCTAAGATCACAAAAGTAATGTGTTTGTAGGTCTGTTTTACATAAATATTTTTCACATGAGTGAAATACACATATGTGAAACATACATTTAGCATAGACAGTAGTTAAACTGCATTTATTTTTAAAACAGTAGCATTCCACAACTTCATAGTAACAATATAAAAAATGGACAGAAAAGTGTCTTACAGAAGAAAGCCAGCTAATAAATGAGGAATTATAATAGAATTAGAAAATCATCATATTTGCCATTCCCAGCGCAATCATTTATTCAGGCAATTGATTAAATAAAAGGTTGTAGAGGAACCAAGCATTTATATGGTGTCACCTCACATTATAAAGATAAAAATGTATCATTACAATGAAGCAATCTAATGGTCACCATCTTATCCAGACTTGATCAAACATCACTAATGACACAAAGTGCCTCTTGATGTGATAGACTCTGACCTTGCCAAAAAATGTTTGAGCTGAATATAACCACGAGGAAATAGGCAGGTCTTGAACAGGAGACATTGTGCAAGACAACTGGACTGCGCTTTTAAAAGCTAATGGAATAAGAACTAAACCAGATAAGGAGCTGTTTTAGATAATAGGAGATTTAACAAAAAAAATACTGCCAGGCACAGTGGTACCCACCAGAAGTTCCAGTTACTAAGGAGGCTGCGGCAAGAGGATTGCTTGAGCCTATACGCTTAAAGCCAGCCTTGCCAACATAATGAGATCCCATCTTAACAAATTAATCTATAACTAACTAGTCACATGCATTACGTGAGCCTTGGATTCTAGGTTAGAAAGCTTTATAAAAGATATTTGGGGCCAGGTCTGGTGGCGCACACCTGTAATCCCAGCACTCGGGAGGCTGAGACAGGAGGATTGCTCTGAGTTCGAGACCAGCCTGGGCTACAAAGTGAGCTCAAGGCTAGCCTGAACGGCATAGCAAGACCCTGTCTCAAAAAAACAAGGGCTGGGGATTTAGCTCAGCAGCCTAAGCACCTGCTTGGCAAGCGCGAAGTTGTGAGTTCGATCCCCGGTGCTGGGGAAAAGAAAAAAAAAAAAAAATATATATATATATATGGGGGATAGTTTGGGAAGATTTTAATACAGATTCTGTATTAATCTTGTGGAAATATTGATGAGTTTCTTAGTGAAAAGGGTATTGTGGTAAAGTACAAGAGTCATTGGTCTTACATTCATGCATAAAAGCATGTTGTAATGAAGTATTGTGATGTCTGTAGCTTACTCTCAGATAGTTTGGGAAAATATGCTTTTATGTACAGAGAGAAAAGCAAACTTCATAAATGTTAACAGGTGAATGTAGATGACAGAAGTATTGATTGTATTATTCCTTTAGCTTTTCTTAGGTTTGAAATATTTTGAAATAAAAAGTTGGGGGCATGGGATATAGCGCAGAAGCACAGTGCCAACCTGGCAAAAGCGAGGTTGTGAGTTCGATTCCTGGTACCAAAATAAAAAAAATAAAAAGTTGGGAAGAAGAAGCTTTATTGCAGAAGCAGGCAAGTTCCCCTGTGAATTGTCACCATTTTCCTACAGTAGGAGTCAGCCCTCTATTTGGAGATAGTAAAGTTCAGAGGATCAGTGAGCAGCATATCTGTATTTGTGGAGTTTTAACACCTGGTCCTCTTTTATCTCAAGGCCAATATTTAAACCAAAAAAGGAGGCAGGGAGGAGCAGGGGCAAGTGAGCTGGGTGTGGTGGTGCATGCCTATAATCCCAGCACTTGGGAGGCTGAGGCAGGAGGATCCCTTGAGTTCAAAGCCAGCCTGCACTATATAGCAAGACCCTATCAAAAAAAAGAAAAAGAAAAAAAAAAGGGAGAAGAGAAGCAAGTAAGCAGGCAGATGGACAATCAGCTGTTGAGAGCTTTTTTTACTGGTGATTTTGGCCTTTTCGCAGAAGTAGACTAAAAATATTTCTTCAAGGAGAATCATTTTATCTTTAATGTGCAGAGAACAGAAGTTAACACTGTAAGCTCTTGGGCAGCTTCCATGTTTTCTACTAACTTAGATTCTGTACTATATAATTCAAGGTGATTGTAAAGCAGTAAGGCTTTTTTTTTGTAAACAAACATATCATAGGTTGTCTGTGCAAAGGAATATTACCCTTCAGTGTAATCCTTTTTAGTAGCTGTGCCCTTATTCCATTGGAATTGCATCTTCTTAAAAGATTTTTGGAAGTTCTTGGGAGTCTGAAAGGCAGATCATCCAGTGTCAGAACAAAGGTGCTAGGCCTCCTTCACACAATTCTTGTTGGTTAGATCATGCTCATGGTGACCAGATAGTAACAGGTCCATAAATGAAAGGACATTGACAAGCTAGAACAAGTTCAGAAGAATTGACCTCAATGATGAAGTGGCTGAAAATTAAGTCATACAGAACAGTTGACAGAACTAACGCTGTCAGTCTGGGGAAAGCTTTCATAGGGCATGCTCACTGCCTCCATGTATGTGAATGGCATCTTATGGGAGGGGCATTTTACTTTTTGCTGTGGTCTGGGGATTATAAAACTAGATGAACTCATGGCAGTCTCAGAGAAAACAGTTTGGTTCAATATTAAAGAGTGTCCTAGCGCTTGGTACTGTCAGTTTGGAATGGATCATCCCAGCGTGCATGAACCCTTTGTCACCATGGTTGTCTGTTTAGAGATCAGATGACCACTTGGGGGAGAGCATAGACAAACACTGGATGGTGATTGAAGTGAAACAGGTAACAGTATTGAGGCTTCTCTAAACCTGTTTTAATAATCCCAGCAACCTAAACCTTTCTCTTTAATCCCCAAATCTTAAAAGGTAGGCCATCTTTCCTGCACATTTTACAAGGTAGTAAGTATGATTTAAATTTCAGTTCATGACCAGGGACATCTTATGCAGAGTCATGTTTCTGTACACTAGCCCTCACTGGCCTGAGATTGTTGCACTTTGAGGTTTTCTGACTCCTTTTTGCAGTTTTCTTCCTTTTGGTTGGGCTGTCATTTTTCACACCTGTTTTAGTTACTTTTCTCTCGCTGAGACACAGTAGTTGACACAAGTTAGAGGAGAAAAGGTTTATTTCTGCCCACAGTTTGTAGAGGTTTCAGTCTAGTCGTCTGGCTCCAGTAGCCTGGCCGAGGGTCATCACAGAGGAGAAACAGTTCACGGCAAGGACAAGGCAGCGAAGCAGCAGCAGAAGGGAGTCTGCCTTTTTTTTTCCTGGTATCGGGACTGAAACTCACAACCTCGTGCTTGCCAGGGAGGTACTGTGCCGCTGAGCTGTATCCCCGGCCCTGCCTTTCCCTTTTATCCCTCACAGGCTACAAACCTTTTGGGTCATGCCACCCACACTCAGGGTGGAGCTTGTTTTCAGTAAATCCACTCAACCATACCCAGAACTATACTAATTCCAATATCACAAACCCTTAATCCCAGGGTCATTCACCTTAGATCCAGCCAGCCTCAAAAAGCTCAACCTATGAATGCATGAGGCTTTGAGGGGACATCTAGATATAAAGCATAACAACACCTTAGTGGTACTTTGCTACCTGCTTATACCATTCTTGAATACCTTTTCCTTTCCTCTACCAATTGGTTATGAGTTTAAAACGTCACATCTTCAGAGTTGGTCCTACCAAGTTAGAGCCAAGAGTGTTCTCTAATTAGCTGGCCTACTTTGGTTCTTGATGCCAGTTTTAGCTGTGGCTGTGCCACTTTTGCTTATTTCCTTCTTTTTATAAATGTTAGAGTATCAAAGTTTGTGGCTAAATGGTGCCCAAAAAGTGAAGTGTTGTCACAGATACCATTTCTTACTGAGGATGACTACTCTTATCTGCAGTTTCTTCCAGTCTTCCATAGGCTACTTATTGTTAATGTTTGTTCTTTGTGGTTACATATGAAAACTGGCAGAGATAAATGGGGATTCTTACAATTTGCTTTATAACCGTGAGAATATATATCCATACACAATTTTTATAATAAATGTATTTAACTGTGATTTACAGAAAGTGACATTTCAAAAGGCCCAGGAACACTCTGTCAAGACAGCCCGTTTGCCAATCCAGGAATACATGATCAGGCACCAAAATGGGAAAAACTACTATTCAGAGATATTGGCCATCAATCAAGGTACTGCTCACATTGCCCACACCCAGCTTGCATTGTGTTCAGATGTTAAGTGCCCCTTAAATTAGTGTCCTGTGACTAATATGCCTGGATTTTATTGCATGCACTTTGTGACATTTATTCTGGCCACCAAGAGGCATTCCTCATTTTCTTCCTGGTCTTCATCTGTGTTAAAGATAGTTGAAATTGTCCCTTTTGCCTAGAATCCCTCTTCAACCCAATTGACCAGTGCATTCCTATTTATTGTGATTCAGTTCAGGAGCATTCTAGCTGGCTTCCCTCTACTGCTAGGCCATTAGGGCCCCTTCCTTATGTTCCCATGATACTG
The DNA here is from genome assembly GCA_004365215.1 of Cuniculus paca. Classification (NCBI taxonomy): domain Eukaryota; kingdom Metazoa; phylum Chordata; class Mammalia; order Rodentia; family Cuniculidae; genus Cuniculus; species Cuniculus paca. The sequence goes on from RJWT010000499.1 coordinate 64,254, forward strand.
GTCCTGAGATTGCAATGTTTTCCATTCCCAAGCCTGTATCTGTGTAGGCTGAGGTCCTTGTGAGCAGGCAGAGCTGTGTCATTGCTTCTGTCTTAAAACCCAGTACCATATGTGATGCAGTGTAACATTTTATATTCTTTTTCTTACTAGGCATTTACTTGCTTTTTCCTAATGGTCATTTTGTTTACCTTCTAATAGTGTTTGATATCCTGTCCACTTACTTTGATACGCACAACTGGCCTGAGGCATTGAAGAAAGGAGTTTCTCCAGGAAAAGGCTATGTTCTCCAGAATTCAGATGAATGACCGCAGCCCCAGATGGCGTCACCAAACGGGAGAACATGGCAGTGGCACACAACTTGCTTCTACTTGACCTCTTTGGATCTTTATAGTATAAGCCACCAGTGGGAAGGACCATATTTATGCTTTTGTATTGCCTGGCTCACAGGAGGTACCCTGATTAATGTTAAAGTTCCAATTTCAACACACATATATGTACTGGTTAAAAATACAGGCCAAGTTAAATTCTGTGCCTCAGTTTCTTCAACTGTGAAGCAAAGTGTCTTATAGTTGATCTACATAAAAACACTTGAAACCATACTTGCTACATTGTAACACATGATTAGTAACTATTACATACTCTTGCTCTGACATAAGGGATTATAGGTGACTTTTGTTTGCTTCTTTGTACTTTTATGTATGTTACATTTTCTTTGGGGAACAAACACTACTACTATAATCAGAAAATAACTTTTAATGCTGACTTTTAAATCAGAAGCTGCAACCTGTTACCTTCCAATAAATGAACTGTATTTTTTTTAGTAAACTATTACATAAAAACACAAAAATCACGATTTTCTCACCCACAAGAACATGAGTGAAAACCAGTAAGTTCCTTACAAAAATACTTTATTTAGTACTCTAATGAGACTCTGATTATGTACATTTACATATTGCCTGCTGAAGATTTAGTAGAAGTTTATCAGAACAGTTTTCTTAGGAAACCCAGTTTCTTGGTTCAGCTGACCCATTAACAAAGTCCACATTTATCAACTTTCTGCCAACCTGGCAAAGATTTGTTTCCTTTGGTCTGCTGTCATGTGTTCACAAGCTTCTAAAATGTTTGCCAAAATTAAAGTCTGCTGAATGGTTTTTGCCTTAACCCATATTCTTCCATTCATTCCAAATACAATCTCTAGTGGGTAGAGTTTTCCCACTTCCTGTATGATTTCACAATCTGGTGCCAATAACCTGGTAAGGAAGAACAAAGAAAATGAAGTGTAATATGGTGCGCTGTGTCCTGGCTCTCCTTAGAAAGACACTCCTCTGCGCAGTTCTCCATAGTTCAAAGCCCCATCAACATTATTCTAAGAATAAAATATGACACTGCATCCCCTTCTTCCTTCTCATTTTTGTTTCTAACCCCCATTTCCTCCATGAAGCTTTATTACTACATACTAAGAAAACACTTGAAACTTATTTTCCTGATCATGTAACTTATCTCCTGGTATTAAACTCAGTATCTGGAGACCCATACTGGCTCTTTGGAACCACAAGGTGCTGCCTGGTTAACAACATGCTTTTCTAATGTCCCAAACGTACTCTCCAAATCTGCAGAATTGGCAGGGAGGAAAGGCCTAGGAGCTAGCTCGCAACCTTAATGGCTGTAGGAGTAAAGCCCTTTAATATGATACAGCTTTGGGAAAGGGCTAAACACCTGACAAAGTAGCTCAGTGAGAACTTTTCAAGCTGCCAGAATAGAGTAGCAGGAGCCTTGTGTAAGTCTACATAAGCTTGAGGATCACATCAGTCTAGTCGCATCTGGCCATCAGAGAAATCTGGTAATTTTGCACATCTGTATTCAAGTGACTTAAAAGACAAGAAAGGCCAGCTCTTCCACTGGACTGAGTATGTCAGTAATA
>RJWT010000500.1:0-65981 GCA_004365215.1 Cuniculus paca
TCGCCAAGCCCAGTCCCTCCAAAGCGATCGAATGAGTAGCGGAGAGTGAGCTGTGTGCACCAGCTTATAATCCGCGAGGGCATATCATCTCTGGGTGCTCTGTGCTAATGAGAAAGGGGGAGATGTTGGGCGCAGACGCACAACATAGGTGTTGCGCGCAGGCGCGCGGCATACTGTGTTGGGCGCAGGCGCACTACTTCAGTGCTGAGTCATTTAGGAGTCCTAACAGCCCCTTATTGGCTGAGCATGAGGAGGAAGGCGGTTAAGCAAGGCATCTTGGCAATCCCTGATTGGCTGAGCTTGGACAAAGAGGTGATACCTGATTGGTCCCCTGTGATGAGGGTGTGGCTTCTGATTTTTGTATATAACTGTACGTAATAAACCAGTTAGCAGCAGTTCGTAGAAGACAACGAACAGCTCTCGTGTCTGCGTGTGTTTCTTTCTGCGCCGGTCAGACAAAGAGCACCTAAGCAATTTCATGACCACCAAAACAACACTTCAAAAATTCTCAAAAAGATATCCTAAAGACAATGAAGCTAACAATGTAAAAATGTCTAATACAATGAGTACATCAGGCAGAGTGAACATTTAATCAGAAGAGGAATCACAAAAGGCAAATAATGTAATGACAGGAATAAATTAATAACTTTGAGTAATAACATTGTGAATAGTCTTAATTTCTCAAGCAAAAGACACAGATTGGCAGAATGGATCAAAAAACAAAAAAGCAACTATATGTTGTTGCATCAGTCAGTGTTTTACTAGAGAAGCAGATATAGCACAAGATATGCAAATGTATAAGAAATTATAAGATTGGCTTACGATGGTCAGCCACAGAGTTAGATGAGGAGGCATGTAGAGGAACTCTGCGCACTGGAGGCTGAGGGTTTCAGTCAAAGGTCTGGAGCTCACTAAAGTGATCTATACAATCCCATATCAGGAGGCCAATGGGTCTGTGGTGGAAGGTTGAAGAGTCTAGGTTGGAAAGTTGAAGGATCCAAGGCAGAAGCCAAAGTCTGCCCGAGAAGCCAGCAGATGACATCCAAGCTGAAGGTGAAGAATGGAGTTTCTTCATCTTTTCTCATTTCCCTTTTATACCTTCCAGTTGATGAGCCACCCAAAGGTGGGTCCTCTAAATCCTAGGGTGTAGAATTGCTGAGCCAATTTAGTTAAGCTTCTAAACTTCTCAAGTTGACACAATCAACTGACCACTATAATCCACCCCTTGTCATAAGTTGTTGTAGTCATGATTTACAAGGGAAAAGATTTAATACAGGACCTATAATGTATAGAATTATATTTACACTATTCACCCAGAGAGTCAAATGCAAAAGAGTACAGGAAACCTGTCCACACACTAGAGACCCAAAGAATCCAGCTAAGGGCCTGGATCCTACAGCAACATCCTGCATAAGTCCACATAAAGATCTAGAGCCCATGGCAATGTCCTCCACAAGTCCAAATGGAGGCCTAGAGCCCATGGCAATGTCACATGCAAGTCTGTATCAAGGATTTGCACTGGGAAGGCCCTAAGGCAAGTGGTGGAAGCAAGAAAGTCTGGGCCAGTGGGATGAAGGATCTCTGTCACCAAGCTGAGGAATCTGCACTGGAGCCAGGAAGTGAAGCTCAAGGTAAGGACCAGAGCTCCCCTGAAAAGAATTGCCGTCATCCTCAGCAACAGTAAGATCCCAAGATCCTTTGACAATGAGAACAGTCGAGTTCATATCAGGAAAATCAGCACAACAAGCTTCTATAGGAGAATCAACCATGCACCATCTTCCCCTCCAGTTCTCCTTTTATGCTGTTGGCAACAATTCTCAAGAGGGCTTTCCACACCCAGCACCAAGCCAATTCAATTCAGCTGGGTGTTACGAGTTGGCCGTTAATTAATCCACCACAGTTGTATATAAGAAACACATTTATTCCAAAAGAAAATTCATGGACTCAAAATCAAAAGAAAGAAAACAATGTTCTGTTCAACAGGATCCTAAAAAATAAGCAGAAGTAGTTATCCTATTTTCAGATGAAGTGTTCTTGAAGCCAAAACTGACCAGAAGAGACAAAGAAAGTCACTACATATTGGTTACAAGAGCAATGTAATAGGTAAAAATAACAATTGCAAACAATGAAGAGTGAAGTTTATACCTGAGAATGCCCAGATCAGAACAACGCCAAAATAACCTAATAATGCATATCAAGGAACAATCCAAACTCAAAGCTAGTACAAGGAAATTATACAAATCACAGCAGAAATTAATGAAATTGAGACTAAAATAACAATACAAAGAACCAATGATTTGAATAACTGGTTCTTTAAAAAAAATAAACAAAATAGACAAACCTTAGGCAATCTGATTCCCTAAAAGGGGAAAGAGAAGTCCTAAATCAATACAATTAGAAATGAAGAGGTGAAATTACAGAAGACACTATCAAAATTCAGATTATTAGTCACTACTTTAAACACGTGTACTTCAATAAATTGGAGAATTCGAAAAAAAATGGACAGATTACAAAAACTAAGCCAAGAAGACAAAGTATTGAACAATCTAATAATGAGCAATGAAGTTAAATTAGTAATAAAAATCCTATCAAATAAAAAAAGCCCAGGTCCTGATGCAGTCACGGCTGAATTGTAGAAGAATTTCAGGAAAAATTTAACACCACTACTCCTCAAACTTTTTAATGAAACTGAAAGGGAAGGAGATTTTTAAAATCATTTCTGGAAGCTAGCATTACCCTCATTACAAAACCAGTCAAAAATCCAATGAAGAAACTCTACTACTGGCCAATCTCTTTAATGAACATAGATACAAAAAATCATCAAGATAATGGCAAATAGATGCAACAAATCATTAAAAAGATCATACAACATGATGAATTAGGCTTCATCCTAGAATGTAGGGATAGTTCAACATACACAAATTAATACATATACTACACTACACAAATAGGAGAAAGGAAAAAACTCATATGATCATCTCAATAAATGTAGAAAAAAATGGATAAAACCCAACACCCTTTAATGATAAAAACCCTGCAGAAAATAGATATAGGGAGGACCTTATCTCAACTTAATAAAAACCATTTATTACAAAACAATAGCAAACATCATATTAAATGGAGGAAATCTGACAGCTTTCCCTTTAATAAGACCAAGATAAGAATCCACTGTCCACTGTCCACTGTTAATACTCAAATTCAATATAGTGCTTGAAACATTAGCCAGAGCAATCAGGTGAGAAAAGAAATAAAAGGTATACATACAAGCAAGAAGACAAATTATTATTATTTGCAAATGACATGATCCTCTACATAAAAGACTCAAAAAATTCCACCAAAACTCTTGGAAAAAATGATGAAATTCAGCAATGTAGCAGCATACAAAATCAATGCACAAAAATCAACAGAATTTATGTACACTAATAATAAACACAGCAAGAAAGAAATTAGGTAAGCAAGCCAGGCGTGGTGGCTCACACCTGTAATCCCAGCACTCGGCAGGCTGAGACAGGCAGATCATTGTGAGTTCAAGACGAGCCTGGGCTACAAAGTGAGCTCAAGGCCAGCCTGAATGGCATAGTGAGACCCTGTCTCAAAAACAGGGCTGGGGATCTAGCTCAGCAGTCTAAGTGCCTGCCTGGCAAGTGCAAGGTTGTGAGTTCAATCCCCGGTGCCGCAAAAAAAGAAAGAAAAAAAAAAAAAAAGAAATTAGGTAAACAATACCACTAATAGTAACTTCAAGAAAAATTAAATATTTAAGTATTAATCTAAACAAGGAAGTGAAAAACCTCTACAACAAAAACTACAGTACTTTAAAAGAGATCAAAGATGACATTAGAAAATGTAAAGATATCCCCTATTACTAGATAGGTAGAACAATATTGTCAAAAAGGCCATGCTTCCAAAACTGATATACAGATTTAATGAAATCCCAGACAAAATACCAATAGCATTCCTCACAGAACTAGAGAAAACAATCTAAATATTCATATTGAAACAAAAGAGACCCACAATAGCAAAAGCAATCCTGGATACCAAGAGCAAAACAAGAGGCATCTGTTATGACTTGTGTCTAGGTGGCCCCCCAAGCCTCATGCAGTCATGGAGGCAGCTGAATCTAGCATTTGTGATTGACTCATTGTCTAGCACTGGGATTGGCGCTGTGAGTGCTGCACCCACCCGGGGGTGGAGCCAGCATACAATATAAGGGAGGGAAGAAGGCCTCCTCTTTTTTTTTTCCTCCTCTTTTGCCCTGTAATTAAGGTCAGTGGAAAATTAAAACAACCTAATCCAGGCAGAGTGACAAGTGGTCTAGAATCTTCAAGAATGAAGGTATGGGTCACTCCACCATGGAAAGAACCTAGACCTGCTGAGGTGCTTGCTGAAGGCCAAAGAAATACAGAATGTATAGTGGAAGAAAGAAGTTCTAAATACTAGCTACAACCCTGACTAAGACAGCATCATTATCATGGATTTCAAATTATATAACAACACTACAATGATTAAAAAAAAAAAAAAGCATGGTACTGCTCTAAAACAGTTCCATGTACATCAATGAAACAGAATAAAGGATTCTCAAAGAAGCCAGGAACATTTGCTGATTTGATATTTGACAAAGAGGCTAAAATCATACATCGGCGGAAATACACCCTATTCATAAATGGTGCTGGGAAAACTGGCTATCTGCATGGAGAAGAATGAATCTAAACCTATTTCTCTGTCCATGAACTAAACTAAAATCAAAATGTATCAAAGATCTAAATGTTAAAACAGGGACAATTTAGTGGAAGATAAAGTAGGTAACACTCTTGAAGGCATAGCCACAGGCCAGTGCTTTCTGAAAAGAGCCCCAACTACATAACACTGAGAATCAACAAATGAGATCATATCACATTAAAAATCTGTGTAACAAGGGAAACAACCAACAGAGTGGACAACCTACAGAATGATAAAAATATAGGATATAGGGAATATAAAAATATAGGATATATTAAAACTCAAAATAATAGACCCCTCAAGATAAAAGACCCAATCAAAAAATAAGAAACTAAAATGAATAGACACTTCTCAGAAGATGTCCAATGGTCAATATATATAAAAAAATGTTCAGTGTCTCATCTGGCCAAACTATACCAACTCTGAGGATCCATCTCCCGGAAGGAATGGCTGTCACCAAGAAATCAAACAAAAACAAATGCTGGAAAGCCTGCAGAGAAAATGGAACCCTTATACATTGTTGGTGGAAATACAAAGTAGTAAAACCACTATGAAAGTCAGTATGGATATTCCTCAAAAACTAAAACTAGAAATTCTATTTTACCCAGTTATTCTCCTTCTAGGTATCTTCCTGAAAGAGTTACAGACATCATATTACAGTGATACATCCATACCTGTTTACAGTAGCACAATTCATAATAGCTAAATCTTGGAAGTAGATTATATGTCCACCAACAAACAAGTGACTGGATAATGAAAATGTGATATTTATATACAATGGAGTACTACTGTGCCATAAAAAGGATAAACTTGAGTCATTTGTAGGAAAATGGATGCATCTTGAGTGAAATAAATCACACACACACACACAAGCTAAAATATTGGATGTTTTTTCTTATATGCTAATCCTAAAGCAGAAATAAAAATCAAAATAGAACACAGATACAGTAAATACCTGACTTACAAACATGAGTTGCAAACTTTCACAGACAGGTATTGCTATAACTTGTGTCTAGATACCCCCTCAAAGCTTCATGCAGTCAATGGAGCTTTTTCAGAGGTGACTGGCTCCAGAATGTGATGCTCGAATTGATTCATGGTGCAATACTAAGCTAAGGGCACCAGGATTAAGGATGTGAATGCTATCCTACCTAAGTAGGCTGGATAAGATATAAGGACTAGAAAGAGGTGTGGTAGACCCTTGCTACGTTCTGCTCAACATGAACTGTTTCTCCTCTGCAATGCTGTCTACCATGCTTTCCTGCCTTGGAGCCAGCTGATTATGGACTGAAACTTCTACAAACTGTGAGTCAAAGAAACCTTTCCTTCTTTAACCTTGGGTATTGTGTATTTTGCCTCAGCAATGAGAAAAGTAACTAATATATCAATGAACTTTGCATTAGGAATATTCATAGATACGAACAAATCACAGAAGTGGTTCAGGTGTCTGCCAGACATTATCACAGTGCTTACTGTGCTTAAAAAGTAAATATAGCTTATTTACGGTACTTTTATGTGTGTGTTTAATTTTTTATGCTTTACATTTTATATTTGTGTCTAAGGTGTGTAAGATTCACTTTGTCAGGCTTATGATTGAATTTGACTTATGAACATTCCCCACAAAATGGAACTCATTCATAAGTTGGGGACTTAACTGCGATAGGAAATAGGAAGATAAATGCTTTGCAAATGGGATGGGGACCTAGAGATGGAGGGTGGGGCTGGGGAGGTGGAGCCAGAGTCAAGCGGGAAATTGGATAATAAAAGAATTACAATGTGTTATGAACATCTACCAACTTTCCATGAGAAATGTAACTGCAAAAATGTACTACTAATAAAATAAACCTTTAAAATTAAATAATTTTTTTTAAAAAATCATTACAGTAAAAGATGCATTGCCAAGAATGAGAGGTAAGTGCATTCAAAGTGAGAGTGAATGTTTTGAGTATTTTGATGGGGCTAAATGGCAACATGCCTGAAGTGTAGTACATTTTTTAATTTAAATAATCATCATATTTTATTGTCACTTCTCATTGATAAATTATTTAGTATAATTTCTGTCAAACATGGAGAGGGATGGAAGGGGTAAAAAAGAATTAAGATGTGTTATGAACATGTACCAACTTCCCATGATGAATGTAATCATTATATAATGCAAACATGTTCCAATAAAAACATTCTAAGCCAAAAATTTTAAATGCTGACAAATTCCATAAATATTACAAACTCTGGGAAAATTGCATATTTTTACTAATTGTTTAACATGCCTTTATATTAATTTCCTTCCACAGTGTTATGGTTTGTATATAGATGACACCCCCCCACACACCTCGTGTAGTCATGGAAGCGGCTGAATCTAGCATTTGTGGTTGACTCGTTGTCGAGCGCTGGAATTGGCGGTGTGAGCTCTGCACCCACCCAGGGGTGAAGCCGACATGCAATGTAAGGTTGGAATGGGGGCGGGTTCTCCCTCTTTTGCATGGTTTGCTCTTGCCGCTTGCAGCCGTCATGAACGGCAGCACCTCAGCCACGCCACCCTGCCTTGGAGTCAGCTAAGCATGGACGACTAAAAGCCCCAAAACTGTAAGAAATAAACCTCTCCTTCCTTCACTTTGGGTGTCAGGTATTTTGTCCCAGCAATGAGAAAAAAGTAACCAAGACGCACATTTTTTGGTATAATACTTTTGGTAGCTTCTTTGTACAATAGCTATTTTGTCATTATCATCTTCTGTGAGGACTACAAACACACTTCATCCTATTTTGCTGCATATTTGATCAATATTTGTTTTAGGTATTGATGTTTGGAGTGCATAAATCACCCAGCCTCATACACAGTTACATTTGCTGATTTTCATGTGGCATAGGTTTGTGATCTACTTTAAAAGATTCTGATCAACTCTATGTCACACAATTGCCATCACAAAAGAAAAAATATATATATTGGTATGTTGAGAATTGTAGATATTGCATCATCCTACATATTCTGATTAGATAGCTACACATATGCCTAGAATTCAACCCACACTGAATCCTCTGCTTGCAATTGTCTACATCTGACAATTGGAAAATTTTTTCATACATAAGCTTAAGACATTTCAATATGTTTCTGTCACTTAGCTATACAGTCATTGCAAGAAGTATAGCAGGGCACAATCATGAGGTCTGAACATTGGCTTTGTTCCCTTATGTCGAGGCACTGGGTGGCTCAGCATAGTAAGTAATTCTTGAAGACAGTTCTTTAGCAGAACATCTAGTTATAACTTTATCCTGTAAATGACTATAAAACACATAAATACGTTTGGCTCTCTGTGTCTGAACGTTCCATATCTGCTGACTCAACTAACCAAAGTTAGAAAATATTCTAAAAGAAATTTTATCTGTATTGACCATGTACACTTTTAAAAATGTACTCCCTAAATAATACAGAACTTACATGGCAATTACATTTCCTTAGGTATAAGTAATTTAGAGATGTTTTAAAGTATACAGGAGGATGTGCATAGACTATACGCAAATACTACATCATTTTATATGAGATTCTTGAGCACTTGCATATTTTGGTATTTTCAGGAGTCTTGGATTTTATCTGGTTTGCAGATACTAAGTGATGACTCTATATCCTATGAAACCTAAATGTATTACCAATTTAATTTCTCCTCAGAAATCTAAAATACATCCTATTCAGCATCACAAAACACAAGTTAAGTGAGAAGGGAAATCAAAGGGCTGAGAGAGTACTGTTAACTGACAGAGGCTGAAGTATCTCCCCTTAGCAAAGTTTATGAAAACATGTGGAAGCTCGCCAGGACAACTTTCCTGGAAAAAAGAGCATTTGGCTAAATGTGGCCCTGAATCCATGTATTGATAGGTACAGAGCTGGTTAGGATATTTCTTTACTGCCTCAATTGACTTTAAGCAATGCAAATAGGTCTAACCAAGGTGCTGATGTCTAGTCTTTAAAGCAATACAGGTCAGTGATGCCCTGCCTATAGCTTCCAACCAGTATGCATGAGCTAGGCGGAGTGATGTACTGTTGGCCAAGATTGAGCCTTGAGAAAAAGGCCATGACATCTCAGGGCACGAAGATTACACATCAAAGTTGAAGCACTGATACCAAAACAAAAGATACTTCCTCAAACTGTTATGCAGATTACTGTTTTGTCTCTCTCTCTCCCCTCCCTCTCTCTCTGAATATTGCAGAGGTGCTGTCTCACCTCCTACCTAGCCCAGCTCACAGTATTCATGTACTTCCCACCATTCTCACAGTCACTTATCCCCCAGCCACTCGCCTCTTCATGAATTAATAAAACCCGAGTTCAGCCCTGGGTCGAGGCCTTTGTTCTGGCTAGCTATTGTTCTAACTAGACGTAAGACCCTCTTGGCTCCCCACAACTACAAATATGTATTTACCTATTTGTGCTTGCTTTGGGTTGTACTGGAATTGGTAGGTTGAAATTACTTATTGGAATTCTAATAACTTTTCCCTGGGATTACAAATATAAACTCCACCAGACTGCGATGAGGGCTGGAAGGGCTTCCTATAAAAACGTATGACATGTGAACTCAATGTTAAAATCTGTCTCAGAGTTTTATAAAGATCTGTTCCACAGATACCTGAATCTTCTGCATCACCAGTTTCAACCAATGTGCTCCTGATTGCGCTTAGTCTCATTTGTGGCATGTGTACCGATGAGCAACACATCTAGAGATATTTCCATCTCCACATAAACATAAGCCACATGATCTAAAAGGAATCCAGGCTGCCTTTCCAGAAGAAAAAAATAGCTCTCATTTTCCACTACAACAAATTAACTTTACAATTGGAGATATATCCCTCTGAGTCTTCAAGAATCCTCAATAAAATGATCTTGGGACAGTTAAGAGAAATTATCTAGTTGAAAGAAAAAGGAACAAATGCCATGAAAATGAAACCCAGGCTCAATCAATCAGCAAGAATGTTCTGTACGCTGGCTGGCCTGCCCACACAGAGCATTCATCCAGGGCTGCTGTCACCAGTGTGTGGCAGTCAGAGCAGCAGGTGGGGCCTGGAAGAAGAGGCCTCAAAAGGGGAAGTGGAAAATACCAAAGATCAACTGTTACTGTTTTGACAGTTGACGCACAGGACAGGGTTATGGGCTGCCCTAACATAAATCTAAGCAGAGAGTCTGAGGTCAGCCCAGCAAGTTGGATTTATACATATAGAAAAAAAAAAAAAGCAGTGTTAGAAAAGGGTTTGAACTCCTGAGATAAAATCCCCCAGATTAATCAAGACATACTTGCCCCTAAAGGTAGAGCAGAGATTGGATGTCTTCTTAACACATTACTCACTAGTCTGTGATGTGAGAGAAGCCTGAAAATATGTTCACAGGGAAAGATGAGCCACAAATATTATAGGTCTGAGGACTGTTCTTTGAATGCTCATTATAAACCATGTAGGCTATTTAAAACCTTTCAATACATAAGATGTTACAGTTTTTCCACCAAGAAATCGGAAATGAAGCTGTGAGCTTCAAATGCACCTTGAAAAAAACCAGAAAAATCTCCAAAATATTATGCCCTCATATATTCTTTTTGAGTAATTTTTCAATTTCTACCTATATAGGAATAAAACAGAATTTTTTCAAGCAATCTAAAGCAATTTTAAAACTCTGAACTCACAACAGGTAATTAAGCTAGCAAAAGCAAAACTTCTCCAGATAAAAATTACACCTTTAATGATCCTTAGAACACTAAGTGAGAAAAATCATACATTTTTGACTTTTCTAATATTTATTTTCCTAGGCTGTTAAGATCTCCTGGCAAAAGAGTTTCCCTTTCTTTCCTTTTTATTCATCTTTGAATATGTGACTGTCCAGACGAACTTCTCAAGCTCATCATCCTGATGATGTCACATCATCCATTGTCCAGCAACACTTTGAGATTCTATTATAAATAGGCTAAAACAATTCTGGTTTGATTTTTGTTTTATAAATATATATTATTTTATAGCTCCTTAAAATTTCAGATGTTATATTCAAAGGAAAACAAAATGCTGAAGGCAGTATCTGCCTGCCTTACACATGCTAGCCACATGCTCTACCACTGACCTACTTCCCCAGCCCAGGCAGTGACATCTTAAAGTAGGAGCATAAAATAAAATTTAGGTAAATCTGGTAAGGCCAGATGACATGTTACCGATTTTAGAAACCAGCACCAAAGCCAAGTGTGGTGGCGCATGCCTGTAATCCCAGCACTCAGGAGGCTGAAGCAGAAGATGGTTGTGAGTTCAAGACCAGCCTGGGCAACAAAGTAAGCTCACAGACAGCCTGAATTGCATAGTGAGACCCTGTCTCAAAAAGAAAGAAAGAGCCTGGCGTTGTGGCTCACACCTGTAATCCCAGCACTTGGGAGGCTGGGACAGGAGGATTCTTGTGAGTTCAAGACCAGTCTGGGCCACAAAGTGAGCTCAAGGCCAGCCTGAATGGCATAGTGAGACCCTGTCTCAAAAAGACAAGGGCTGGATATCTAGCTCAGTGGCCTAAGTGCCTGCCTGGCAAGCATGAGGTCATGAGTTCATATGTTAGGGCAGCCCCTGGTGCTGCAAAAAAAAAAAAAGAAGAAGAAAGAAAGAGAACTGCTGCCAAGACTACTTAATGGCATGCTCTCTTTTCTAGCTCTTCACAGTTATAAACACAAAAATCACCTGCAAAGGTAAAAAAAAAAAAAGTAGCTTTGGGAAGAAAAAAACTTTCAGATAATGTCATTATTTTAAGAAAGAGGATCTGAAAGTACAACTACATAAAAATATGTTAACCTGTTGACAGAACTAAAAAGTAACATACAAAAATGAAAAAAAAAAAAACTCCAGAGATTTTCTGGGGTGACAGAATGACGTATTATCTCAAAAAACGTTTAATCTTGTTCTTGCAGCACCTCAATAACAATGATCTGAAAATGGGTGCATTGTCTTGTTGGAAAAGAAGAGGCAAATAGTCTGACTCCTAATAGAGGATGTGCCTGTCTATAATTTTTCAGCTCTGAGCATTAGGGAGCCCACAGGATGGGGGCTATACCCTCAAAGGAACAACTAAATCTCAATAGCTCACTAGGAGCGAAGCAGTAACAAATTATTTTATAAGATTAGCACCTCTCAAGGAAAAAGGATAGAAAATAAAAAGCTGAGTCCTCTCTTCCCAAAAGCCCCACAAGCTTCCTTGGTAGCTATGAAAGAAAGATTGAGTTTATTCTCAGGAACCTACAATAGGTCATACAAGCCTTCACACCAATTTTTCATAGTCACCTACAAACTCAGGGAATTGATAAATTAATAACTGATTAATTACATTCTTTAAAGAAGAGATCAGCATGAAGAAGTAAAAATAGTATTGCATCACTTTACTGAAGTATGTGTCTAACTCTGAATTTGAGAAACACAATCTTGAGAGGTCTAATGCAGAGTGCTGCCCCTGAGACAGCAGACCTACATTAGAGGCACACACACAACCCATTTCCCAGAGGAGCAGCCCTTCCCCATATGAGAGATCTGACCCACAGTAGTGCCATTACACTTAGGAGAGCCAAACCAGAGCATACCCCCACTTCCTGAGAGAACAGACGTATGCTGGAAGAGCAAGCCTCTGTCTGGCCCCATGTGAGACAGCTGGCCCATAGAGGTGCACCTGACATGAGAGAGCAGGCCAAGGATGATGCCCTCCTACATAAGATAGCACACATGCACAGAAGGAGCAGGGCCTCCACCCAGTGTGAGAGAGTCGACTCACAATGGTGCCACCCTCATACCTAAGAACTAGAGAAGTAGGGCTCCGCTTCACATGAGAGGAGCCCATTCAGAGTGGAGCCCCTATGTGAGAGGACTGACCCAGAACAGAGCCACTCCTATGCAAGAACTGACTCAGAGTGCCCCCCAAGAAAAGAACAGACACACACCAGGGGAGCAGCACCTTTCCCCCATATGAGAGAGCAGACACATGAGGAGGAATGATTTCTTGCCCCCAAGGGAGCACAACACGGGGCAGCAGATGTAAAGAATAACTATCTGTTTCTGGACAAAACTCAGGAGACAAGGGAGCAACCATATCTTACTGTTAACAGTAAGTCCATCATCCCACTTGAATCTCTTGCCTTGTGGTCTACACCCAGAAAAAAACAGAGGGCTGATCATAAGCCCCATGTACCAAAGGGAGCAAAAACATACCTTGGCCTGAATGGTAACTACATTCTGGGAGAGCTAACAAATGGGCCTATAGTACATACGGGTACCTCAAAGACCCATAGGTCCTAAAGCTACTCACAGAAAATCATGTCTGGCAGGGTCCCAAGGCTGAAGATTGTGGAAAAGAACCACTCATTCAATAACACAGGAGTTTCTTCTTTGACTCAATCTTGCTTTGATCTTCCTATTTTTGTGTTTGATTTTCGTATTTTGTGTCCTATTTTGTGTTATTCTTACCTTTGCTTCATTGGGTTATTTTCTACATTTTTCTTTTGCCTTTTATCTTTTTTTCCTCTTTCAACATTTTCTCTTTTCTTCTTTATGTCTTATTTTTTGCTGCTTATCTCTTTCTTATTTTTCTTGTTCATGTTTGACTGTTCTCTATCACTATTCATTTCCTTTTACTCCTTGTCAGGATCACCTTATATTACTTTTCTCTTCTTCTCACAATCCATCAATTAATTTTTCAAATTTTGCTTTTTTTATTCTCTAGTTTTCCACTCCCTTAATGTTTACTAGAATAACTACCAAGCTTTATGAATCTATAGACAAAAAGCTAAATTTACACTATTGCTATTGAATACTGTACTATTGTTAATAGAGGCAAAGTTGTTCCATTTAGTACATAGGTCAATATTTGGTGTGTCTTAGTGGTCATATTATAATTATAGATCACTTTTCTATGGACTAGTGTGGTACTTTATTGGTCCTTAGGGTTTGTTGATATTCATTTTTTATTTAATGCTATAATTGTTGCTGATTTAGTTATTGTAACCAAATGTCATAGCTGCTGATATTAATTGTTTTTCTTTAGATGTTAATATCACAATTGCTTAGGGACTACTAACAATATTGTGGTCCATTATGGAAGAACTGGGACCTGGACTAAATATGCTACAATTTCTCTTTTCAAGCAAACAGGAAGTGGTTGGATCCTGGGGCAGAGGTAAGGGCCAGTAGTTAGTAGGTAGCCGTGCCCAGAGGACACAACTGAAAAATAGACATTAACTAAAGAGGACTTCATACTAGAAACAAAACTTTCCACTATAGTAGTTAGCCATGCCCAGAAGTCACAATTAAAAAGTAGAGATTAACTAAAGAGGACTTCCTACCAAAAACAAAAGTTTCCACTACAATAAATCTATAAGATTCAACACAAAGAAAAGAATCAACCAAAATAGAAGGAGACAATATAAGAAGACAAGCCAAAAAAATGCCTCCCAAAACTCCCAACTCCCCCAAAGCAGATCAACAGGGCTTCAAAGAGAAGGAATGAAAAATCTCACATTCAAATTATTTGAATTGGTATCAAAAGTGATTAAACAGTTAAACAAAGTTATTATCAAGCTCTCAGAAGATATAAGAAATAAGATATTTGGCCAATTAAATAAAATTATCAGTCAGTCTAAAGAAGATAGTAATAAAAAGATAATAGAGCTAATCAAAATAATATAAAACATGCATGAAAAACCCTAGAGTTCATGAAAAGGCTCCAAATAAAAATTCAGAAGATTAAAAAGTCTGTTAGGCACAAGGCCCTGGTGCCGTATTCCAAGGGTACATCCTGGCTAGAGGCAGAGGGAGTGGGCAGAGGTGATGAACTCCACTCAGCCAGATGCAAAGCCCAGGTGCCATAGTTCAGGGGTGTGCCCTGGCTACCCATGTGGGTCCTAGAGATTCTGAACTCCACCTAGCCAGGCATAAGGACCTGGCACCATACTCTAGGAGTGCATTCCTGCTAGTTGCATGGATCTTGGAGGACTCGAGCTCTGCCCAGCCCAGGATCACAGCACAATCCATTGGGGGAACACTCAGCCAGCCACACAGGTCTCAGAGGTACCAAGCCCTGACCAGCCCAGAGCCCCAGAGCCATCCATCAGGGAGTGACCAGCTTAGCCAACAAGTCCTGGAGATTTCAAGCTCTGCTATCACAGCACAAGGCCCTGGCACCACAGTTCAGGAGTGTGCCCTGGTTAACCGTGTGAGTATCAGAGGATTGAAGTTCTGCACAGTGCAGCATCCCAGTGCAGTCCATCAGGAGGGTGCCTGGTCAGCTGCACAAGTTTCAAAGGAAAATGACAAAACAAAAGAGCAAGATGCACTCTCAGTCCTCCAGCCCACAGAGAACAAACCTAGGAGACACTGAAATGGAAGACACTGGAAGTTGCACAACTGAACTTTCTGAAATGGTAGCAACTGAAGTAAAGAAACAACTCCATGAAGCTATAGAGGAAATCAGATCAGAAATAATCTCTCAGGTAAAACAAGAAATGACAAACATTGTGAAAGAAATGTTGAGTGTACCTAAAGACAATGTAGATAAAAAAAATAGAGGACCATAAAAAAATTTCCCACTAGGTTTTCTGTCTGCTACCTTGTTAGCAATCAACCTGTTGGGAACATTACATTACCTAGGTGAAAACACTGTCCAATATTATTTACAACAGCTACATTTAAAATTTTTACTCTTACACAAGATGTACTTAGATCTCTGGAAGCTTGCTTTTATCAATTTACAAGTAGAGGTCCTAAAGCTGCTACCAGAACTCACTTATGACTATATAACCACTTTTATATTCTTATGTAGGGCAGATGGAATGACTGGATTAAGCATCGGATTCCTTTAAAAAGGGCTATCTTAAAGAGAACCTCATTAACTGACCTTGATGAGTATTAAATCACATGTGAAATTTCTTAAATAAAAATTTAACTTTTGTCAAAAAAAATAGAGGAACATAAGAAAATAATGGAAACCTTGAATGAACAATATAACACAGAGTTAGAATGCATGAAACAGATTCAAAGGGATATTCAGAAAGTTAAAAATTCCATTTAAAACTGGCAAAACCACTTGAATGAAGCTGAAGATAGACCCTAAGACCTTGAAGGCAGGATGGAAGCTTATGACCACAAAAGAAAAGATCTCTTAAAAATAATAAGGAACCAGGAAACAACAATTCAACAGCTACAAGATGGTGCAAACAGAAACAATATAAGACTGATGGGTGTCAGTGAAAAAGCAGGGGTCAACTCAAATGACATAAAAAATTGTTTGCATAAAAAGATTGCTTTCCCAAACATGCAAACAGAATCTGACACAGAGATAAGTGAAGCATATAGAACCCCATTAGCCATAACCAAAATAAATCTTCACCCAGACATACAATAATTAAGATCTCAGAAATTCAGCACAAGAACAGAATACTAAAAGTTATCACAGAAAAGAAACAGATCACCTATGAAGGAAAACCTATGAGAATCATGGCACACTTTTCAACACAAACCTTCAAGTCAAGAAGAGCTTGCAGTAAAGTATTTCAAGTCCTGAAAGAAAACAACTTCCAACCCAGATTACCATACTCTAATACCAAAGCCAGAGAAACACCCAACTAAAAAAGAGAATTACAGGCCAATCTCCCTAATGTACATAGATGCAAAAATCCTCAATAAAATACTGGCAAATAAAATGCAGCAAATCATCAAGAATATTATACACCATGATCAAGTGGGATTCATCCCAGGAATGCAGAGGTGGTTCAACATATACAAATCAATAAATGTAATACGCCATATCAACAGAGCCAAAGACAAGAATCACATAGATACAAAAAAAGTTTTTGACAAAATCCAACACTCATTCATGATAAAACCCTACAGAAAATCAGAACAAATGGTCTTTACCTCAATCTGATAAAAGCCATCTATGATAAACCAACATCCAACATCTTACTAACTGAACAAAAACTGTAAATGTTCAACCTAAAATCAGGAACAAGAAAAGAATGTTAATTATCATCACTCCTGTTCAATATATTTCTGGAAACATTAGCCCAAGCAATTAGCCAAGAAATAGAAATAAAAGGAATAAGTTGAATTATCATTATTCACAGATGACATGATACTCTACATAGAAGGCCCCAAAACTCAAAAAAAAAAAACTTCTAGATTTAATAACCAAACTCAGTAATGTAGCTGAATACAAAGTCAACAATCAAAAATCAATGGCATTCCTGTACACAAACAACAAACTCACTGAGAGAGAAATAAGGGAAACCAGGCCCTTCATAATAGCATCCAAA
The DNA here is from genome assembly GCA_004365215.1 of Cuniculus paca. NCBI lineage: Eukaryota > Metazoa > Chordata > Mammalia > Rodentia > Cuniculidae > Cuniculus > Cuniculus paca. The sequence continues at coordinate 17,008 of RJWT010000500.1, forward strand.
AAAAAGAAATACTTAGGAATCAATCTAAAAAGAGAAGCAAAAGATCTATACATTGAAAATTACAGTACTCTGAAAAAAGAAATCAAAGAGAATTTCAGAAACTGTAAAGATATTTCCTGTTCATTGATAGGAAGAACAAACATTGTGAAAATGGCCATTCTCCCAAAATTGTTATAGAGACTTAATGCACTTCCAATCAAATCACCCTTAGCATAACTCACAGATCTAAAGAAAGCATTCCTAAAATTCATCTAGAACCACAAGAGTCCTAGAATAGTGAAGGCAATTCTGCTCAACAAAGGCAAGGCAGAAGGCATCCCAATCCCTGACTTGAAATTATACTACAAAGCTACTGTGATAAAATCAGCATGGTACTGGAATCAAAACATACCTGAAGAGCAATGGAATAGATTAGAAGATATAACCACAACTATAAACACACTTAGTCACATTATCTTTGACAAAGGGGCCAAACATGTTCACTGGAAGAAAGATAGCCTCTTTAATAAGTGGTGCTGGAAAAACTGGTTTTCCATATGCTGAAAACTAAAACTAGATCCAAGCCTATCACCATGCATTAAACTAAAGTCAAAATGGATCAAAGATCTAAATATTAAAACAGAAACGCTAAATCTGCTGGAGGACAAAGTAGGTAGAAACCTTGAAGACATAAGGGTAGGCTGAGAATAATGAACAAAAATCAAACTTCATGGGAAATACTTCCCAGAATCAATGACTGGGATCTCGTCTTATTAAAAAGTTTTTGCATGTCAAAAGAAATCTCCAACAGAGTGAAAAGATAATCCATAAATTAAGAAAAAAACTTGGTCAACTGTCCCTCAAAGGACTTCTATCTAGAACATACAAACAATTAAGAAAAATCAGGCCCCTGAAATTCAAAGATCCAATCCAAAAATGGGCATCAGATCTGAAAACGCACTTCTCGCTAAAGAAATACAAATGGTAGATAAATACATGAAAAAACATTCAGTGTCATTGGTCATTAGAGAAATGCAAATTTAAACAACACTGAGAGTCCATCTCACTCCAGAAAGAATGGCCAGGATCAAGAAAACAACCAATAACAAATGCTGGAGAGGCTGTGGGGGAAAAGGAACCCTTCTCCACTATTGGTGGGAGTGTAGACTGGTACAACCACTGTGGAAATCAATCTGGAGCTTCCTCAAAAAGCTGGGATTGAAAATCCCATTTGACCCAGCTATTCCACTTCTGAGCATAGTCCCAGAAGAATTGAAAGCATCATACCACAGTGGTATATGTGCACCCTGTTTAGAGCAGCACAATTTGTAATAGCCAAATCTTGGAAACATCCCAAATGCCCTTCAAATGAGGAATGGATAAAAAAGATGTGGCATCGTTATACAATGGAGTACTACCCAGCTGTAAATAAGGATTGCACTGAGGCTTTTATAGGTGAATGCATGTGACTTGAGACCATATTCATAAGTGAAATAAATCAAACTTGTGTGTAAAAACCTTATTGTCTCTGTAGTGTAAGAAACTGAAAGAGAAAATAACATTCAAAGTCTACAATAAATATTGTGTAAGTGTAAGAAACCACTTAAAGGGGAAAAGTAACTGGGATTGGGGAAAAGAGGAAAGAAGGAAGGGGAAAAGATATAAATTTGTATATATAAATGTAAGATAGCTAAGATGACTATACTACTAATTCTATTAGTTCTTAGAAAAGAACAGTTAATACTCATATGATTAGATCAATTTTGCATGTCTATATCTGGTAATCTAAGCAACCCTTTGGAAGATAACAATATGCAATATAATAATCATTGTTAAATTCCTATCATCTCAATTTGAAAGTCTATATTGTTATTGTTTTGGGTTTGTTTTATTTTTTGTTGTTGTTGTTTCTTTGTCTCTTTTGCTTTTTGTTTTTCTTTTCTGTCTTTTTTTTTCCTCTTTTAAATAAAAAAAAGTCAACTGAATATATGGGGAGCAGTGTTAGTTACTCTCTCCTTGCTGACATGAAAGACCTAACACCCAAAGTTGAAGGTGGAAAGATTTCTTCTAGCTCAACATAGAGGTTTCAGTCTATAGTCTACAGTAGAGAGTTCAGTGTATAGGTTTTAATTTACAGCTCCAAGGCAGAGTGGCATGGCAGAGGGTTGTGTAAAGCAAGAAACTCCATGGCAAAGCAGGCATAAGGCATCAAATTACTAAGCAGCAGCAGCAGCAGCAAATCTCCCTTTCACTTATGTCTCATCCAAGCTTTAAACCTTTTGAGGGATACCACCCACTCCCCAGGTGGGGCTTCTGTCTTCAGTAAATTCATTCAATTACACCCAGAAGCATGCTATTCCCAATCAGTGCACAAATTTAGTACCACACACCTTTAGTCCCACTATCACACACTCTAGATTCAGCAATCTCTGAAAAGCCCCACCTATGAGCACATGAGGCTACATGGGCATATCTAAATAAAAGCTATACCATTCTGGCCCTGCCCCCCAAAAGACTCATGTACACGCCTTTATGCAAAAGGCACTTAGTTCATCTCTAAGAGTTGCCAAAGTCCTGCTGAAAAGCCCAAATCCTAAGTCTTCTCTGAGATTTAAGGCAAATTCTTATCTGTGAGCTCTAGTACAAATGAAACACTTTCAACATATAATGATACAAGATAAATATTCCCTTTCCAAAAGGTACAAATGAGGGAATAGAAAGAATGGGACCAAAGCAAGATCAAAATCCAGCAGGGTAAACATTAAGTCCTATAGTTCATATCCAGCTTCCACTGCAATCCGTGACAAGATGTAAACTCCAAAGGTCTTGGGTAGTTCCACCCCTAAGGCACTGGCAGTGGTTGTAGCTGCCCTGGCTTTTCTCTTGGGCCAGCTCTGCTCCTTCCTTTAAGTTTCCTCAGGTGATCCACATTCCTGGCTTCTCCAACCTTCTGGGGTCTCCATTACACCTTCAGCTTCACACTCACAACTTCACATACTGCTCTCTCAGGAATACACTGCCTGATCCTCCAGACAGTGTGAAATCTTGGTGGAAGTCTTCTTGACCCCATGACTCTTGCATTCTGCAAACACCTAAAACCAGCACCTCTGTGGATGACAACAAGGTCTGCTGCAACTGGGGGAGTAGCCAGGGCTCCTTCTCTCTTACCTGTAAGGATTGACTGCCTGGATTGCTGAGTGCTAGAAACTCAGTCCTGAGGAGCAAATTCTCTAGGCCACTGCCATTCTGGAACATGGTGTTCTGGGGCTCTCTTCTCAAAGCAAAGTCTTTCACCTTTGTAATTTTGAGGCCAAAAAGGGTGAAGCTCTGCTGGTTCTTGGAGTGCCCTCAGGCCATCTTTTCTATTGTCCTCTTCCAAAATGCTTTGCTTTTCATTGCTAATCTTTTAAACGACCAAGTTCTCTTCCATTCCATCTTTGTAAGCAGCACCTTTATTGGAGCTTTACTTATGATCTGACTCAAAACTTTTAAAATCACTCTAGCGGGCCCTTAGCTCTTCATTTTCAAGGTACAGTTGACTAAAATCTCCCAGCAGTGGCCATGCCACTGCCTCAACATTAAATAGTTTTAAAATTTCTTCCACAAGATTAATTAGTCCACTGTCCTTAATCTCAGTCCTAGGCAAATTCTCCGAACATGAACAAAATGCAAACTATTTTTTACCAAATTACAACACACGTGACCTAGAGTCCAACTGCCAATGCAGTCCTTATTTCTAACTGAAACCTCCTGAGCCTGGGCTTTACCAGCTGCTTTTCTATCAGCATTCTGGTCTTCTGAACTGTGACAAGAATCTCCCATCAAGTTTGGCTTACAGTGTTCCAGGGCTATTTCTTCAGCTGGTTTCACCAAATCTTTCCAAACTCTTCCCAAAGGTCAGTTCCAAAGGCTCCTGAACCACATTACCAGGTAGTATCATAGCAACAACCCTACCTCTCTGGTACCAAAATCTGTCTTACTTTTCTCATTGCTAAGACAAAATACCTGACCCAAAGTTAAAAGAGGAAAGGTTTATTGTAGTTCACAGTTCATAGAGGTTTTAGTCTATAATCAGATAATTCCAAGGCAAAGTGGCATGGCAGAGGAGCACTGCAGAGAAGAAACAGCCTATGGCAAAACAGGCAGGAAGTAGCAAAGTAACAAGCAGAGGCAAGCCTCATTTTTCTTTTAATTCCATTCAAACTTCAAGCCTTTTAGGTGATGCCACCCACACTCAGGATGGGGCTTCTGTCTTCAATAAATGTATTTAGCTATTCCCAGAACTATGCTATTTCCAATCAGTGGACTAATTTAGTACCACACACCCTTAATCCCAGTATTACAGACCCAACAAGATCTAAATGCCCCACCTATGAATGCATGAAGCTTTGTGAGGGTATCTAGATATAAGCCATAAGAGCAGCAAAAGTGACCAATGTGAGGATAGAGGCTGATACCTAGAAGACAAGGCTGTTGTCAGTGATCAATTTGTGAGATACATTTTGAAAATAATAACAGAACATAAAAATGGATCCAATAGCTCTTAGATGATGTAAAGAAGACTAACCTAAGATTATTGGAACTAGTTAAAAACCTAGAAGATAATACAAATGACATAAAAAACCTTGTTACTAAAATAATAGCTAAAAACTTTTCAAGCAAGTTAAAAATGATTTAATACACAGATAAGTGAGGTATGTAGAAACCCTAGTGCCATGATTAGAAAAGAATCTCTCCATGACACATCATAGTCAAAATCCTGGAAGTCCAACAAAAAAACAGAATCTTAAAAGCAAAGAAAAACAATGAATCACTTATAGAGGCAAACTCACTAGAATTACAGCAGACTTCAGAACAAAAATTAGTGGCCAATAGACCTTGAAGTGTAGCATTTCAACCCCTAAACAAAAACAACTTTAAACCCTGGCTAACATATCCTACAAAACTATCTTTCAAAACTGATGGAGAAATAAGATATGTTCATGATAAAGAACACCTAAAGAAATTCATGACCACTAAATCAGCCCTCCAAAAGAGTCTCAAGGATGTCTTAGAGACAATGAAATTACCAATGACAAATGTCTGGTAGAATTAATATATAAGGTAGAGTGAGCAGTTAAGTAGAAGAGAAAGACAGGTAGTCAACAACAAGAAAATAAGGCAATCATAGGAATAAGTCAGTAACTATCAATAATAATTCTCAATGATAATAACCTAAATTCTCCAATAAAGATAAACAGACTGGCAGAATAAATCAAGAAACAAAATCCAACAATATGCTGTATACAGGAAACACATTTAATCCAGAAAAAAAACTTATAGACTAAAAATCAAAGGATGGAAAAACCATATTCTATGCAACAGGAGCCTGAAAAAAAGACAAGTGTAGCTATCTTATATTTAGATAAGTGAACTTACAGCCAAAACTATGAAAATAAGCAAAGAAGGTCACTGTCTATTGGTGAAAGAAATAGTTCAACAAGAAGAGGTGATAATTATTAACATATATGCACTGAAGAACGGTGACCCAACTTCATAAAACAAGTACTACTGGACATAAAAGATAAGATAGACATAAACTTAATTACAGTGAGAGGCCTCAATATCCCGCTATCACAAATAAGTAGATCAATTCGACACGAACAACAACAAAGAAATATTTGAGTTAAACAAAACCTGGAACAGATAAGCTTAATAGATATTTACAGAATACATGTGAAACTTTGAACATGTGAACATGTGAAACTCAGCAGCATGTGAAACTTTCTCCAAAATAGATGACATACTATCTAATAAATTAGCCTTAAGTAAATGTGAAGGTATTGAAATTATACCATGCATATTATCAGGCCATAGTGCAAAGGGGTTAGAAATCAACAACAAAACACAGAAATTATGCAAATACATGGAAACTAAACAATACACGCTTAACTAAGCTGTGGGTTACAGAAGAAATCAAGGAAGAAATAAGATAGTTTCTAAAATTAAATAATAATGCCAGTACAGCACACCAGAATCTGTGGGACACAATGAAAGCAGTGCTAAGAGTAAAGTTTATAGTTATCAATGCTCACATCACAAAAACATAGGAGCCTAAATAAATAATGTGATGATGCAACTCCTAGAAAAATGAGAACAATCCAAACCCAAAGTTAATGCAAGGAAGGAAATTATAATGGTCGGAGAAACAATAAAAGAAATTGAGACCAAAAGGAAAAAAAATTAATGAATCAAAGAATTTGTTCTTTGAAAGAGTAAAAAGAATAGACATTCCCTTAGTCAACCTAACCAAGAAAGGACAGAAAAGACCCAAATCAATGAAATTAGAAATGAAAAAGGTAAAATCACAAAAGACACTGCTGAAACAGAAAACATTATTAATAACTACTTCACAATCTTGTATGCCAATAGATTGGATATTTCAGAAGAAATGAATAGACTTCTAATACATATGAATTACTAAAATTGAACCAAGAAGTTTTAAACCCTGAATAATCCAATAACAGGCAATGAAATTGAAGCAATGATAATTTACCAACAAAGAAAAGCCCAGGTCTGGAGAGGTGGTTCACTGCTAAGTTCTACAAAACCTTCAGGGAATTTCTAATACCAGTACTCACCAAGCTTTCTAATTAAATTGAAAGGAAAAGTCTCCAACAACCCTTTCTGGAAGCTACCATTACCTTTATTATAAAATCAGGCAAAGATCCAACCAAAAAAGAGAGCTATAGAGCAACCTTTTTAATGAAGAGATACACAAAAATCCTCAGCAAGATACAGGCAAACCATCTAATTTTCTCCAATTTTTTAGTTAAAAACATGAAATAATCAAAGAGTAACAGATTTTTGAGGTTGATAAACTGAAAATTTAGAAGAAAACTTAGAAAAAGTATTGTTGGAAAGGGTTTCAGGAAAAAAAAGTGGGGGGGAACTAGGTGAAAAAAAAATGATCCATGGAACTAAGAAAAAAAATTCCTGAAAAAGAGAAATAAAGAGATGATGATACAACAATTGAGGAGCAATTTCCCATGGGAAAAAGTCTTTGCAGAGGTCTCTTGTGGTACAATCCTGAAAAGTCTGTATCTTCACAGATTCTCCTGGGTAGAATTATACTGCTGTAAAATGCAGTATCTTAAGTTCTGATAAGCAAAAATTTGCTTTAGGTTGGAATAAGAATTTTAAGGTTGGTTAATAAAAGGGATAATTTCAATAATGTTTATTTTTTACTAAAAGAATTATGACATCAAACTCTTCTTTCAAAAGTAATAAGTCCAAATTATTCAAACAATACTTCTAATGGATAGTGCCTTCAAATGAGGCTTTTGCCAAATATATCACAAAAGAACAAAATGCAAATTATATCAAGAAAGTAAAACTCAGAAATCAAAACAAAGTGTATTTATCAAAACCACACCAAAAGCCAGGCGTGGTGGCTCATGCCTGTAATCCCAGCACTCGGGAGGCTGAGACAGGCAGATTGTTGTGAGTTCGAGACCAGCCTGGGCTACAAAGTGAGCTCAAGGCCAGCCCAAGGCATAGTGAGACCCTGTCTCAAAAACAGGGCTTGGGATCTAGCTCAGCTGTCTAAGTGCCTGCCCGGCAAGCGCAAGGTCATGAGTTCAATCCCCAGTGCCACAAAAAAAAAAAAAAAAAAAAAAAAAAAAAAAAAAAAAAAAAAAAAAAAAAAAAAAAACCACACCAAACCAAAAAACCCTCTTTGACAGACTTAGAGGACACTAAAACATAGACCTGGAAAATCAGCAATTGGAATGAGTTCCCACAAGTAGAGAAAAAATTGCTCCTAAGAATTTTGCTATGTCATAGCTAGAAGCTTCCATTTTAAAAGTCAGCATCTAAAATATACCAATCTTATTACTTTACTGGAATTTAAAGTTAAAGGCAGTCTGATGAAAACAGATGCCTTGATCTATCATTATCATCTTACTATTATCAGCAATACTGCAATTTTTTCCTTGAGGCAAACGGGGAAACTGGTTCGGCTTGTAAAGCAAGTCTTAGACATTTCGTGTGGTCATAATTGGACTCTGAAATGTCAAAATATGGTAGCTAGGCAAGTGCTACTGAGCAGCATAGCTTAGAAAGACGGCTTGTATTCTCAGTATTTTGCATCCAATTTAAATAATGGTAGAGGTAAATCAACCTGCATGGTCTTGAGCAATTTGCTATAGTTCTGAGAATTGTTTTCATATCCATAAAATGTGAATTTAAATACCTCATTGGGTAGTTGTGAAAAATAAGTGAAATAATGTTTGCAAAACATGTCTAGTACATAGAAATAGCTTCAATGATGACAAAAACAGTAGATGCATAATCACATTTAACCTACTCCTGATTTACAAGACTGTTCCTGAGGTTACTTTTTGGGCAGATGCCAGTATAAGTCAGGGAGAGAACCCACAGAGGAAAGCCAGGTTGTTACTGTGATGATGAAATATCTGGCTAGAGTAATTTAATAGAAGCAACGATACTTATACAGAAACTAGAGAACAAAATGGGGGAAGCCATTTTGAATATTTTCAGAGCTCATAACTACATTTTGCTAAGCAATGGTTGACAAAATCTGTATATTGTCGACAGATTTCAGGGATTCTTTAAAGCAGGCAGGAAACTGAAAGAGATAACTTACCCACTTTTATTTCTTGCACAAAGAAACTAAAGGCTAGATGCACAAAAACTTTTCAAAAAGTGCATGATTAGTTAGTGACAATAGTGGAACATAGAATGGCTGGTTTCTACAATGGTACTTTTTCCCCTATCACTTTAAAACCATCTGTCACACAAAAATGATTAAGTCTTCATGAGAAGTTTAGAAATGTCCAAGCCAGGTGTGGTGGTGTACAACTGTAATCCCAACACTCAGGAGGCTGAGGCAGGAGGATTGCTGTGAGTCTGAGGCCACCCTGAACTACATTGTGAAACCCTGGCTCAAAAAAACAAAACAAAGTTTAGAAATACCCAAAATGCTATTAGGAAAAAGATGAAGAAGAAAAACAAAAGACTGGAAAGTAGAAAGCATTTGTGTAGAGCATACTTAATTTCTTTGGATTTTTTTCTTATGAAAATCAAGAACATAGCAAAAATATTTTGTGGTTTTTTAATATACAATAGAGTACTACTCAGCCTTAAAGAGGGATGCATTCAAGACATTTCTAGGTGAATGGATGCACCATGAGACCATACTCTTAAATGAAATAAATCAGACACGTGTAAATATCACATTGTTTCTTTGCTGTGAGAAACTGAAAGTGTAAATAAGGAACAAAATGTATAATAGATATTGTGAAATAGGAAGAAATGTTCAAATGGGAAGCAGAATTAGGGAGGAGGGGAGGGAAAAGAAAAAAGAGAAAAGAAGAAAAAATAGAAACAAAGTTTTTGTAAATAAGGAGGGGAATAGGGGCTGAAGGGAGGGTAGGGAATAAGAAAAAGAGAAGAATCAAGATATATCATTTACAAGTACAAAATCCCTATGATGAATGTGATCATTATGCACCAATAAACAATTAAATTTTAAAAATATTTCAAAGAGGAATTCACAATAATAGATATTCAAAAGCAGAAGTATGTTTGATATATACAATGGGCTTAAATGGATAACTTTATGATAATCTCAGTGTAAATGACGGACATAAAATATGTAAATAAAATAAAATATTTAATATACAAAACACTGTAGGATAACTATACACATGTCCAAAATACTAAACAATAAGAAATTTATAATACTTTTAAAACCATTAATGCAAGCAATTTTACAGAAAAACACTAATAAATGTTAAATCCTCTCATTATTCTTAAAATTAATTTTCAATCTTTATCATCATACAAAACATATTCTTGAAATAAACTTTCAATCTCTGTCAATATCCAAAATAAATTTTATTGATACAATGTGGTTGCACCATATTTAATACTATTTTTCCTTTAAATTTGTTTCAAATGTTGGTTTTCATGAATCAATCCAATCTATCAGCTTATCAGTTTTAATACTTACAGACGCTGTCAAGTTGTTAATGCCTAATTAATGTGTTAATCTTGTTCCTTGTTTCCTGCTTTTTTTTTTTTTTTTTTTTTTTTGCGGCACCAGGGATTGAACTCATGACCTTGCGCTTGCCGGGCAGGTGCTTAGACCGCTGAGCTAGATCCCCAGCCCAATTTTTTTTTTTTTTTTTTTTTTTTTTGCGGCACCGGGGATTGAACTCACGACATGGTGCTTGCTGGGCAGGCGCTTAGACCGCTGAGCTAGATCCCCAGCCCTGTTTCCTGCTTTTTACTATCATTTTAAGTGCCAATAGAATAAGAGCTAATAGTGTTTAAGTGTCCTCCACCCCAAGGCCACCTTAGGAGTTATTTCCATGAAGTATATTCTCCAATTTACAATTACTAATTCAAAACAATATATGAATAACAATAGCTATTATTTATGATGTTCATTTCATGTGGGAGATGCTGTGTGAGGTACTCTATATATTATCACAGTTATCCTAAAGAGACTCCTGTGAGACAGTTATTATTTTTAACCTATTTTGCCATAGGCATACTGAGACTAACAGAAGTTGAACAATTTACCCATAGTGATAAAGAAAATAAATATAAGAACCAGACTTGAAACCTTGTTCCACATTGCTCCAAAGACCATGCTCATTATAAAATATTAGTCATTCTTAACCTTTGTTATCTCAGGTCTCCTTCACACATTTAAAAATTATTGAAGGAAGAAAAAGAAGTTCTAGAGAATAAGAATGAAAAGTCAAATAAAATGATCATATTCAATTGCCAACAACAAATTACTGGAATTTGAAATTAAAATCACAGTACCATTTGTATAAGCATCAAAACCAGTGAAATACTTTGGTTATAATTTAATAAAATATGTACAAGAAATATAAGGAAAATTTTAAAGTACTGATTAAGAAATCCAAGGAGACCCAAATAAATGGAGAAATAGTTCATACACCTGAATACAAAGTCTTAATATTTTCATATATCAGTTCTTTCCAATTTGATCTTTGGCCTCAATGCAATTCCATCCATCAAGTTTATTTTACAGCTATCAACTGCTGATTCTAAATTGGTAAGGAAAGGTTAAAAAAAACAAATACAATTACAATACCCAATACAGTGTTGAAGGAGAAGAACAAAGTTGAAGAACTGACACTACCTGACTTAAAGACCTGCTATAAAGTTACAGTAATCAAGCTAGTGTAGTACTGGTAGAATAGACAGATCAATGAAACAGAATAGAGAGAGCCCAGAAACAGGCTCATACAAATACAATTAATGAAGGGCCAGGGATATAGATCAGGGCTAGAACTCTAGTCTAGCATGTACAAGGTCCTGGGTTGAGTCCCCAGAAGTGAAAAAGCATAAATAAACAAACAGAACAAAAACAAATGTAGTTAACTGATCTTTGCCAAAAGTGCAATGATAATACAACGGAGAAAGGATAGTTTTTGCAACAAATGGTGCTATAACTGGACAATCACATGCAAAATAAATAAATAAATCTAGATACAGGCTTTACACTACTCGCAAAGATGAACTGAAAATAGACATTTGTAAATGCAAAACTAAAAAACTCCAAGAAGGTAACCAAGAATAAAAATCCAAATGACCTTGTGTTTGGCAATGACTTTTTAGATACAATATCAAAGGCATGATTCATGAAAGAAAAACAAGCAAGCTGAGCCTCATTAAAATTAAAAACTGCTCTCCCAAAGACAATGTTAAGAGAATGAAAAGCAAAACCACAGACTAGGAGAAAAATCTTTGGAAAACACACATCTGATACTGGATTGGTATACAAAAAATGTAAAGAACTCTTAAAACTTAACCCAATAAAGAGGATAAACAACCCAATTATAAAAGGACAAAAGATCTGAACAGACACACCACAGAAAAATATTCACTTGGCAAATAAGCATAGGAAAAGAAATTCCACTTCCTGTGTCATTAGAGAATCATAAATTGAAACGATCAGATCTCCTTATACTTCTATGAGAATATTAACTCTAAAACACTGACAAATGCAAATACTGGTGAAGATATGAAGCAATAGACACTCTTTCATTGCAGGTCAAAATGCAAAATGTTACAGCCACTACAGTAGAGAACTTGGTTTAGTTTCTGACAAAACTAAATACACTCTCGCCGTACAATCTAGCAATGACAATCTTTGGTATTTACTCAAATAAACTGAAAACTCATGTCCACACAAATACTTGCCTGTGCATGTTTATAACAGCTTTATTCATAATTACTTGGAAGCAACCAAATTTTCCTTCAATAAATGGATGAACAAACATGGAAAACTCATACAACGAAATATCATTCATGCTAATAAACAAATAAATAAAAATAAAAAGCTGTAAAGTCAGGAAAAACATACAGGAAACTTAAATGCATGTAGTTAAGTGAATTTAAAGAGGATACACAGTCGAGATTTCAACTACATGACATTCTGGAGAAGGTAAAAGTATAGACACAGTGTGAGAATTAGTAATTGCCAGGAGTTCAGGAGAAAGGGAGAGAAGGAAAAGTGAATAGGTGAAGCACAGGTTTTTAGGGAGGTGAAACGAATCTATATCACTCTATATCTGGGCCATATGTCATTATATATTTATCAAAAACATGTGAAATGTACAACAAAAAAGTAAAACAGTGTAACCTATGGAGGTTTGTTATAAGACTATCAATATTGGTCCGTCAGTTGTAACAAATGTACTATAACTAAGCAACCTTCTAATATATAGAAAACCATTGTGAGTGCAGGAGTGTGCCCTGAGAGAGGAGATTTATGGGAACTTTGTGTTTTATTCTAAATTTTTCTATACATATAAAATTGCTCCACAAAAATGAAGTTCATTAACTTTAAAAAAAGTTTTTAAAAAGTTATATTCAGTAATAAAAAAAATCTTTGTGGACCTCAAGAGTGTTTGTTTATGTGAGTTACATCTAGCATTATTTACTATATTAGAAATTTACATTTTAGATATATTTGCCTGAAAATAATTATAATAAATCTATTACAAGTTAACATAAGTAACATTTATGAAAAAGAACTATATTTTCCAAAACAAAAAATAGTGAAGAGTTGTATTGTTTTACATTTTTGCAAATCTTTTAAATATTTGAATTGATAGAAGATAACCAGATTCTCATATTTGCTTTCACATTCAAACTCTTGCATTATGTTGTTTTGATTGAAGTATGTGAAGAAAATCTAAACTCATACATATACATTTGGGAAAGGGAGTTGTAGTTGAATAGGCTTTGGAGACAGTTATTGATATTCTTTGATACGACACCCAAATTTAATGAATGGTAATTTTTTAAAGACTAATGCAGTGTGGAACCAGGGCCCTCAAGGAACTTTTCTTATTCATTACATTAAAATCCACTGGGCTTTCTTGAACTCCAAATAGATCCTTTTACCACGGCATGTTTTTGTAAATCAAGCATTAGTCATTTATGAAATATTGATTCATTTTGTTATGCAGATTTTTCAAATATATTTTATCATACAATAGAAAACTTACATTTATCAGTATCACCGCAGAGCACATAAAAAAGTTCTTTGAGAATTAAACTCATGGTGGTGGGTCACAGTTTTCAAAATCCTAATATTTACTTGGAAGTTTATATTTATCATGGACAACAAATATGGTGAGGTGTTTATCTTGAGGTGACTAGATATTATTTCATTTTAGTGGAAATATCTATCAAATACTGACATTTTAATAACCATAATTTGTCAGCCAGTCTTTCAAGTAAAGCGGTGCTTCATGAAAACCTCAGCTGCATCAATTCCCAGCGCTGACACTGGCACAATTGTTTTTCTTGCAACAACCATCAAGCAGTACAAGGATTTTACACACTTCTCATTTCATTGCACAGTATATTGGGAAGCAGACTCAAGAGTTGATATATAACGAAATAATATTTTTACCCAATGACATGCATAAATTAAAAGTGGCATATTTGAAATGTGTGCATTGAGGTTAAAAAAAATGCAGTGACTAGTAATACAGTTTGCTCTGTGTTGGGCATCAGCAGTTTTTCTGATCATTTCTTTTATGCTATCATTGCAAACATAAACACAGTGAAAAAGGCAAATAGCTCTGTGTTCACATGAAAATAATTCACATCTCACACACACTCTCCCCTGAAAAGGAAATTATGGACCACACTTTGAGAACCTCTGTATCACACTTTATTATTAATGATATAATGAATATAATTGCTACCATTGATATGCTTGTCTCATGCATATGTTTAATTCCTTAAGATGTGATACTGTTCATTTCTTATTAATCATTTTGTGCAACATACAGTTTTTGCATGCTGGGTATTTGTCTTAGTTACTGTTCTCATCACTGAGACACAGTATCTAACACCTACAATTTAAAGAAGATTTATTTTGGGTCGTAGATTGTAGAATTTCAATCTATAGCCAGTTAGGCAGAAGTAGCATGGCAGAAGGATCTGCCGTGGAGGAAAGACACTTATCTCATGGCAACTGGGAAGCAGAGTGTGAAAGAAAGAACCGGAAAAGAAGATAGATGCTTCCAGATCACACCTCCAGTGACTTGCCTCTTCCAATCAAACCCTACATACCTAAAGCAAGTCAGTTATACTGTCCCATAACATACCTTCAAACACATGAGACTTTGGGGTCCATTTTGGATCTAAACCATAATATTCTGCCTTGGGTCTCAAAAGACTGTCTTTATGCATCTCTATGCAAAATGTATGGAGTCCATCTCTAAGAGTCACCAAAATTTTTAACAGTTTCAGCACAACTGAAATTCCAGGTCCAATGTCTTCTCTAAGACTCAAAGTAAACTAACAGCTGTGAACCGTATCAAAAGAAAGTTAAACACTTCCAACATACAATGGCTCAGGACAAACATTCCCATTCCAAAGGAGAGGAATAGGGGAATAGAAAGGAAAGGGATCAAAGGAAGTCCAAATCCTAACTTAAAAGGGCAGGCATTCAATCCTGTAATTCAGTGTACAGCACCTAGGGCAAGTTGCAGTGAGATGTGAACGCCAAAGGGCTTGGATGGTTCCACCTCTATGGCATTGGTGGTAGCTCTCAGCCTCTCCCTTGGGCTGGATTTGCTCATTCCTTGCAGTTTTCCTCAGCTGTTCCACATTCCTGCCATCTCCAATACTCTTGGGGTCTCCACTGTACTTCTGTCTTCACTCTCATAGCTTCATGCACTACCCTTTCAGTAGTATACTGCCTGGCCTTTCAGGTCTTCTTATGAAATCTGAGTGGAAACTTTCTTGACTCCAAAAGTCTTGTATTCTGCATGACTTTAACTCAGCATCATGTGGATAATGCCAAGGTCTGCCACCAGCATGATTAGTAGCTGGGCTCCCTTGTATTATACCGTAGCAGATATCCCAGGTTCCTTGGTGACTGAACCCCAGGGAACTGAATCCCAGGGAACAAATTCCCTAGGCAATCAAAGAGTGAGGATTTGCTGGTCTATCATATGCCCTCAAGATGTCTTTCCTATTGTCCTGATGTAAAGTACTTGGTTTTTTTTTTTTTTTGTTTTGTTTTTTAATGCTACTCTTTTCAGCAACTAAACTTGCCTCTGGTCTAACTTTCTGGGGAAACTGAAAACTTTATAGATTTTTTTTGTCCTATTTTCGGTATAAGCCTGGCTAAAGGCAGCAAGGTAGTATGTACAGTACAGGCTGAACATTAAGCTGCCTTAAAATCTCCTGTGTCAGATTAATTAGTTCGCTGCCCTTATTCTCAGCTCCTGCAAAGTCTCAGGACATGAGCATACGTAGACAAATTTTTTGTCAGTGTACAATACACATGGCCTGGCATCCAGTTGCTAACGGAATACATTTGCCTAATTGAAACCTCTTTAGCCTGGTCTTCATCATCTGCCTTTTTATTGACATTCTGGTCTTCTGAGCTCCAATCAGAATCTTCCATCAAACTCAGCATACAACATTGTAAGGCTACCTCTCCAACACGACATTTGAAAGAGAAAGATTATAAAGAAAATCTGCTCAGATTTTGAAACTGAGAGTAGATAATAAAAGTTTGAGGTTACATGGGGGAACTGATAATATCTTGTCCCAGAACAAAATGTAGAACCTTTCACAATTGTATTAACTGTCACAGTGAAAAATAATTTATAACCTGATTTAAAAAGTGAGTGAGAAGCCAGGTGAGGTGGCACACACCTGTAATCCCACCACTTGGGAGACTCAGGCAGAAAGATTGTTGCAAGTTTGAGACCAGCTTGGGCTACAAAGTGAGCTCAAGGCCAGCCTGAACTGCATAGTGAGACCTTATCTCAAAAAGACAAAAAAAAAAGTGAGTAAGATAATATATGTATATGTTGCTATGGTTTGGATTCTGAATGCCCCCAAAAGGGCCAAGTGTTAGAAGTGTGGTTTTCGAGTTGTTGCTATTGGAAGATGGGGGAAGCTTTGAGAGATGGGACCTAGTGCAAGGCATTTTAAGTCACTGGGGATAGGTTCTCGGAGAGTATAGTGGGATCTCAGTCTCTTCCTCTTCCCTCTTTTTGCTTACTAGTTGTGAGGTGAAGTTTTACTCTGCCACAAATTCATGCAATGAAGAAATATCTTAAGAAAAATACTATGTCCACTCAGGATTGCCTTACAAATTATTCCCCAAGATTTGATTTCTTCTGTTCAGCTGACAAGATACTCAGAGACCACTGGAGCCATGGTCCACATGGACACAGGTCTAGCCCATGCCAGTGACAGATGCTGCCATGGTTCACGTGATTCTAGTTGTGTAGGTGTGAAAGATGCAAGGGTGATAGAGCCATAGAGGCTTTCGCTGAAATTTCAAAGGAAGACTTGGAAGACCAGGCAGTACATTTCAGGGTTAGAGTCCTTACAAGCAGCTCACAGTGGTGCAATACATGATGTATCTATGAAAGTGCATTGGAAACCCCAGGAAAATACAGGTGCCAGAAACTTGCAACACAAGCTGAGAGAAACTGCAGACAGCATACAAAATCTCCCCTGAGAAGTCACATAGCATCTTTATTTGAAACTATATAAAAGGTGTTAGTATGATTTCTTTGCTTCTACTTTTCATCTATAAACCATTGTCTATTAGAAGCCAGAGAGATCTTTAAATCACATAAAATAGGTATGTTGCCTTGTTAAGAAAGAAAACCCAAACCCAACCTCCCCTGCAAAAAAACCAGTGGCTTTCCATCACACTTAAGAATATCATCCAAATCTTTAGGCCTACAAGGACTTCCATTGGTCTGATCTTTGCATCCTGCTTGTAAATCAGGATGCAAAGATCCCCCTCTACAATGAACTTATTCGTGCATGAGTCATCTCTACTGGTTCTAGCAAGAAGCTCTCTCCTATCCTCCAATACTTACTCCCTCATTGCATTCAGCCATTTGCTCAAATGTCAGTTCTCAAAGATGGTTTTCCTGACCTCTATATACTACTTTGTAGTACACTTCACTGCTTTTTCTTCACTGCACCTGCTATAGTTTGGATAAGTATTCCCTAAAGGCCCATATATTAAAAGGTTTAGTCTGGGTCTGATGGAGCTCTTGGGAGGTGTGGAACCTTTAGGAGGTGGAGCTTAATTGGAAGAAGTGAGGACATTTGGGGTATGCCCTAGAACCCCAGCTCCCTCTCTTCCACTTTCATTTTCTGGCAACCATAAAGTGCACAGCTTCCTCTACAATGCACTCTTGCTATGATGTGTTGCCTTGCTGCAGACCCAAAAGCAAGAGGCCAACTAACTATGACCTGCAAACCCCCAAAAGGATAAACCACAGTAAACATTTCCTCCTTTTATGTTGCTTCATCTCAGGTATTTTTTACAGTGACAGAAAGCTGACTACTGCAGCACTTAATACTATCTTATTCATATATTTATTTCCACATTCTTCCATTAGAATTTAGGGTAGGGACTTTATCTGATTTTATTCCCAGGACCTAGGAGAATATGTAACACATAGTATTTAATCAGAAAATATTTGGTAAATACACAAATAAATGGAAAATACTGGCATTGGAAAAAAAACCTTCCTCCCTTCTATCGATATTATAATTCTGATAAAAACTCTGTGTTTTAGTTTCATATGGCTTGTGTAACAAAGAACTAAAAGCTGAGTTATCTCAAACAATAGAAATTTATTCTCTTGTAGTTCCAAACATTCAAAATCAAGGCGTCAACTGGGTTGTTTCCTTCCAGCAGTTCAGGGACGATCTGTTCCATGTCTCTCTAGTTTCTGGTGATGGCTGGAAATATTTGATGTTATATGGCTTGTAGATGCATCGATTCAATTTCTGCTTCCATTCTCACTTGGAGTTCTCCTCATTTTCATACCTTTGTATCTCTTTTTATAAGGAATTTGTCAGAATGTATTGAGACCTATCTTAATCCAGTCTGATCTCACTTTCATTCAATTAATTCCAAGTGCAATAATCCTATTTCTAAACAAGGTCACACTCTGGAGAACTGGGTGCTAAGACTTCAATATATTTTTTATTTTGGAAAAGTAAGGGTACAGACATAATTCAAGCCATAGCACCCTATAACCAACTGCTTTAGGATCTTAAATAATTCACTATTTGAAGTAAACATTTATTTGACCCAAAAATGGCACACTGGAAACAAGAAGGTAAGAGATATAAATAACACAGTACCTTCTTTAAATCTACTATTTTACATAAAAACAACAGTTTACAAGTTCAGAGACCCTTATTAGTGAAAAAAACTGTTTAGTAATCCATTCTTGGGTTCATTGTAAAATACTTGGCTGTTCTAAGTAAGACTTACTCTGTTCAGCATTTTAAATTATTATTCATGGGAAGTGAAGAAAAGGGGACTTGTTGTTGTAATTATTCTTCTATATAAAGATAGCAGAAGAGAGGAGTGTTTTTTGTTGCTTTTTTTTTTTTTTTTTTTTTTTTTTTTTTTTTTTTTTTTTTTTTTTTTTTTTTTTTTTTGTACTTGGGATCAAACTCCGGACCTTGTGCTTTCTAAGCAGGCACTTACACTGCTGAGCTAAATACCTGGCCCCAAGAGGAGTGTTTTTAAAAACAGAAAGTACATTTCAGTCAGGCAATCACTTCAATATTTATCACTAGAAACTAAAATTTGTGATTTCATGTTTGCTAGTCCTTCTGTATCTCTTAAAAGATTTTTACTGTGCCCCCAAAATAACTCGATTCGTTGTTGTTACTTTTTATTCTTACGTGTGAAAATGAACTTAGAAGAACTGACCTTCATGAAACATCTCCTGTAATTCAGATACAAAGGACTGAGTCACACCTCACAGCCTAACACACTTTTTGCCCTTTCTGGGTATAACCACGGGAGTGTCACACCCATGTTTATTCTTTAGAATACGTCTATAGATGAATTATTATTTTAATTTTATGAGTTTTATTATATTAAACAATGACTGCTTAACAGGAAAAATCGCAAAAGTATTGAGTTTTTAATATTTATTGAGTGTTTATATAAAAGTAGCAACATTTTCTACATCGACTGGTTTTCGGTGAACAAAGTTTAAAAAAAAAACAGAAATAAATTCTTACATAAACCACAATGAAAATACCAATAGTATTATACAAAAAAAAAAAAAACTATTTTGATTAGCACACCTAAGGCAGTCTTCACATGTGACAACAGCACATTCATACATGCATATTACTTACACTGACAGCACATATAGTTTGCTTTCCTGGCCTTTTCATAGGACATACTTGACATGTAGCCACAAGTCTTGCTGCTTTGTCAGCAGGTTCTTATTGTATTATGCAATGTGTAGCTAACAGGAATATAAATTATCAAAAAAATAAAGTATTAAATTTTGAATATGCACTGCATGTTTAGAATAAACAACATTTTCACATCAATTGTGTATGGCTTACAAAACCTGAAAGATAACATCAGAAATAAATTCCTCTATGAATTAAAATGAAAACACCAATAGCCCTCTACAAAAAAATCTTTACTTCAATTATCATACCTAGATAATAAGAAAGTAGATATCAACAAAATAAAATATCAGATGTGGTGTTTAGAATAGACATTATCATCTTCACATCAGTTGTTTGCTTACTTACAAAATCCAAGAGATAACATCAGAAATAAAAACCTATGTGAGCTGCAATATAAACACAAACAAAAGAATCTTTGCTTCAACTGTAACAGCCAAGGCAGTCTTCACACGACAACTACATGTTCCATGCACATGTCTCACTTACACTGACAGCATGTGTGCTTGGCTTTCCTTTCCCATGTGGCAGGTCTTTCTTTTCACTTCTTCCTATTTTCTTGAGAGCCTCCTATGTTGTACAAAATGCACTTAGCAAGATAGCAACAAAATAAAATATCAAATGTGTAATGAGAGCTTAGGATAGACATCAACATTTTCACATTGGCTGTTAACTTGCTTACAAAGCCTAAAAGATTTTCAGAAATAAAAACCTATGTGAACTACAATGAAAATACCACTAGAACTCTACAACAAAAACAATCTTTGCTTCAATTATTATATCCAAGGTAGTCTTCACACATGAAAACTCATGTTCCATACACAAATATCACTTACACTAATAGCACATATGTTTTGTTTTCCTGTCCTTTCTTGTAGAGCACAGTTGACATCTTTTTGGTTTTCCTGTTGTCATACTAGGTCTCTGGAATGCTGCACCTGCCTGTTCACATGTCAGCTCACCAGTGTGGTGCACAGTTTTTTTTTGCATAGCTTTTCCTCTACTTTAAATGATCTCTGATGAGTTTGAGTCCCAATCCTCTAAGAAAATTTCTCCAAGGTATTATGCACTGGTTATTTTCCTCGTAAACTATCAAACTATTTATGTCACCTATGTTAAAGATCAAGTAAAACACAAACACTGGCCAGTGCTCTGTGTTTCAAGTGACATCACAGTTGCTGCATAACTCATCAACAACATGTACTCCATCTTTGATTTTATTGTAGAAAATTTCCATCTTGGGGTTCCGTTTTGTCAAGGTTTCCCTACCAGTATTTCCATCATGGTGCAATGTTGATATCAACAGTACCAGTTTGTTTTTCTTCACCATATATGAGGCCAATGTAAATCTGTCTGAAATTCAAACATTGTACTATACAATTCTATTTTTAAATTGCAACATTTCATTTAGAATTTCTGCTTTGTTTCTGTGTACAGTTCCTGTGCTAGTCAACTTGTGCTCTGTTAGCAAGTATGACATCAAATGGAAACTGGTAAACCTATTGTCGAATATCACATTCTGATTAGTTTGGGAGATGGGAGCAACAAGTCTGTTTACAACATCATTTGGTTTATGAATAAGGACCTGATGGCTGAGTTCCAGAATAAATGTCTAAACTGAAAGCATAAGTCTTTACATCCACAAGGGCATAAATTTTTATGCCATATTTTGACCCACTGCTTTTCCATAAGTCTTACATTCCAATGATCACCATGAAAAATGCCTGCTAAGTACAACAGACCTATGAATACTTTCAGTACAGCTAGTGAGGTGTCATAATAAATACATTTTTTAATATGGCTATTGGTGCATACAGAACATTTTACTTACATTCAACCCTTGTGTATTTCACAGCATCTTGTAGTATTTTATCTGTTACATTTTCCAACACTGAATGGTAGTGCTAGCATTCGGTCCAATATCTTTCACCCCTGCTAAGACCCTCACTTTATTTTTGGACCTAGTTCTAACATCGAATCATTCCACTTGGCTGCATGGCTAGTTCACAACATTTCAACTAGTCAAATATGTACTAACACTGCTATTTTCTTCACCATCTGAACCAAGGAGATTTGCTATATCTGTATCAGTTGATTTTTGTTCCATTTCACTGTCACAAGTTTAGCTCACATGGCCAGTGTCAAAGTCATCATTGTCCATCATCATCATCAAACACCTACACTATTGTTATGAAAGCATGTATTTTATCACAATGGATCATCTTCATAATTCATACAAAAGTAATCTGATGATTCACTTTTAACCATCTCAAAAACTTGCAAATCTGCTTTTTCATGTGCTATTGTACCAATTTGGGGTACTTCTATGAGAAAAATTAAAGGAAAACTTTTTTTTTAACAAATCCTAGAATGGTGTGGGTCTGTTGGACCCTCTGTGATGCTCAGATAAACATATGCAAAAACTCTTCTATGGAGGATAATGTTAAGAGTAAATCCTGGTTTGGCACTTTTGTACACATGTACACATCTTGCATTTTGTTATACCAACTGGGTAAACACAAAGATTTACTTCCTGTGCTCCTCAGGGAAAGGTACTGAGACACAGTCAGCTACTATTAAGCTAAAGTAAAATTTATAGTAGAAAAGGGGTGTGTATGTGGCACCCTCTGTTACACTGGGAGGGGTTAGTAATTGTACAAGTTTCCTGAGGCTACCATAACAAATGACTATAAACTGTGTGGCTTAAACATCAGAAATTTATTCTTCTACAGTTATGGACACCAAAGAACAAAGTTGATGTACTGGCAGTGTCATGTCCACTCTGAATGCTCTTTAAAACAATCTGTTTCATTCGTGTCTTCCAGTTTTTGATGGTTGCTGGCAGTCCTTGGGGTTCACTGGTTTGTACACGAAACACACCAATTTCTGCCTCTATTTCCACATGGCCTTATTTCCTTTGTATATGTATGCCTCCAAACTTCCCTTTTCTTATACAGATATCTGTCACTAAATTGAGGGCCCAGTCTAATCCTGAATGATCTAATCTTAACTTGAATATATCTGCAAAGACCTTATTTCCAAATAAGGTCATAAGTACCAGAAGCTAGGATTTCAATATATGTATCCTTTGAGGGACACAATTCAACACACTATTTTTGCTTTGCACATAGCTTCTAGAGTTCAATAGTTCTACTATGCCACAATGCTGCCTCATGTCACATTCCTATACCAAATTTTTCTCTGCTGAGGCAAGAATGTTGCTTTGCTGTTTCTAGTTGTTTCATATAAGTATTATTTAGATCACATTATTAAATCATATCTAGTGTTTTATATTATCAACTAATAGTCTACTGTGAAGTTAGAAATTTAGCTCATACCACCTTCCCAATACACACACACACACACACACACACACACACACACATACACATATGCATCATCTGCTTCCCAGTATAGCTATAACACATTTAAAAATCAATATTCAGTGATTATATTATAAACGTGACTATTATTTATAGAATGGTCATAATGATGGTTAAAAGTTCTTTTAAAGCTTTTTCTCGGTAGTGATAATTGAATTTTTTTCATAACTTTCTGAATAGGAATAGTAAGTTTATTCTCAAATCCTTAGCCAGAGTGTCTCTCACTGTTTGGCCATGTAAAGTCATGTATTAGTTTCATTTCTTCTCCCATCCCCCTTGTACCTTGCTCACACATAATGCTGCTGTCTTCCAGGTTTTCTCAGTAGCTATCACCTAGGAGCAACTATCATTTTGGGGACTCTTCACTCTTGCCTTGAAGTTTCTGTTTACTCCATTCTAATATTTCTCTCTCCTGGTATCATGCCCTTTTCTTTTTATACTACAAACTTCTAATACTTTTTTGAGAAAAAGTGCAGCGGTAGGAAAATGCTTGATTTATTCAATGTCTGAAAAATATCTTTGTTACTCTCTCATTAGTTTGGCCAGGTATCCAGATTCCTAGCCAGAAAATCAGTTCTTCAGAATTTTGAAGGCTTTATTTCATTGTTGTCTAGCTTTTAATTTGTTGCTGTGATTGCCTTGCCCACGCTGATCCATGATGCTTTGTATGTGACTTGCTTTTATTTTTTACTCCGTGGAAGATTTTAAATTTTAATTTTGTACCCATTATTCTGAAATTTCACTATGTTTTGGTGTACTCTATTATTATAGGCATGAACTTGGTTGCCACCATCTAAGAAATGTGTATCATACTTTTTTCCTGAGTTTTCTTATTTTTGTCTCAAAATATTTTCTTAGTTTTTTTCTTTCTGAATCCATTCTTACTTGGATGCTAAGTCCATCGAATTGGTACTCTAATTTTGGTATCTTTTTTCATATTATTTGTATCTTTAATTTTCTTCTTCTGGGAAAATATCTTTAGCTTTACTTTCTAACATATCTATTAAATGTTTAACCTTTACTCTTATTATTTACATTTAAAATAACTATTTTCTGGGTATGGTGGCTCACATCTGTAATCCCAGCACTCAGGGAGGCTGATGCAGACGGATTGCAAGTTTTAGCCCAGCCTGGACAACTTAGCAAGATCCTGTCTCAAAATAAAAAAAAGAAAAAGGTTGGGGATGTAGCTCCATTATAAAAAGGAATTGATATACATGAAATCAGGCTTAAACATGTCTTTAAAGACACAAGTACATTGTATGACTATGCAGCCCAGCTACCCATGATCCCTGTGATTATAGTTTCCTCTCAGTTAATGTCCAAGGCAACAGATCCCTATAACCTGTTGAGAAAGTTATCTGACACTCAATTACAGGTATCTCTGTATTTTATGGTGCAGAAAGTAGATAGCTACAGTATGAGGGCTCATTTATGAGGAGGTCCTGAAGAAGGTAAAGAGAAACATAGTGGCAAAACTTGGAGCAATGTTTCTGCTATTTTTGCTGTCTGAACAAAAAGAGATACAACTCTGTATTGATTCATGGGCAATACCTGTTTGGCTGGATGATCCAGAATTTAGAAAGCCAATGATTAGAAAATTCAGGACAAAGAGGTCTAGAAAAGAAGGTATGTGGATAGGCTGAATAGGCACCTAGTGTGAAGATATTTGTGTCTTACACAAATACTCAACAAGTAGGAAACTTATTAAAGGACAATCAAAAAACCAAGTTAGTAAAATGATTTCTTCTGTGTCCCCACCCCCACTCCCATCTATTTCTACCCTTGCCTAATGGACTCATGAAGAAAGGGCACTGTGGCAGGATAGAGGTTTGACATGGGTCCGGACCTTGGATTTTCACTCGACAAGGCCAGTCTGGCTACAGTTATTATGGAGTAACCAGTTTGTGAACAGCAGAGATCAAGTCTAAACCTCTAGTCCCTCGAGGTATCAACCATCAGGCATATTACACTGGGCCACATTAAGGCAATCCTTTTTCTCCCACTAAATAATTTGGAGGTGAATTTCTTTCTTTGTGTGCAATGCTTCTATTAAAACCCATCTATGGACTTACAAAGTGCTTTAGTCACCATCTTGCTACTGCAAGAAATGCCTTTTAACAAAGCAGAAATGGGTTACTGCTCAGTATAATTCACTGATTTTACTATCCTGCCCATAGTAACTGGTCTGGTATGATGATAGAATGGCCTTTTTCTTTCTACAGGGTTAGATTCACATTATTTTAAAAAATTACCATTTTAACCATTTTAGAGTATATAATTCCATGGCATTAAGCCCTTTCACAATGTTGTGTAACTATCACCATTATCTGCCTCCAGAATTTTTCATCATTCCCAGATGAAATTCCATACCTACTAAGCAGTCTTCCCTAATCTCTGCCTACTCCAACCTTCATCAACCACCAATTGGTCTTCAAGTCTCCATGGTTTGACCATGCTGGATATTTCAAATAAATAAAAGCATCATTATGTAAGCTTTTGTCCCTGGCTTTTCTTACTTACTGGGTTTTTAGGGCTTATCCATATTGTGGAATTGCAATGGCCTTTTCAAGACTCAATAATCGTGACACCTGTGTAGCTGGCAACAGCTTACAAGGCCAGATGTTTTTCAAGCTTCAGTATATGTTCTAAATAGATGACCAGTATGTAGTCATAATTCAGGATTCAAGGTGTAGGCTTGATTCCATGTGAAACAATCCAAAAGTTTTGTTTCACACCCTTACACCTTTGGGCATGTCTCAAAAAAGACTGCACCCAGCCTGAGTTCAAGTAAATTGGAAGCTGAGACTGACACTCGACACTTTGGGGATCCCTTGTGCTACTTTAATCAACTTCCCAAAAAGGAGATTATTGTAATACCTGGAATGATTGACCTTATTAAACAGAATTTGTATGATACTCTCAAGCTGCTACACACTAGGAGAAAGGAGAAATATGCATGGAACACAGTACAATCAATTCTTTGGGGATACTACTTGGTATTTAGCAGTCTTAGGCTGTTACAAGAGTTAATTGGAAAGTATAACAATCTGATAGTTTTTGTTCTAATGGCTGAAACCCTTCGGGAATGAAGGTTTAGATCACCCCGTAAGACAAGAAACCACTACCAGCTAAGATGTTTGCTGAAGACAAAAGGAATATAAAACAGGCAATGGAAAAGAAAGAAGGTAGTTACTAGTAGCCATGACATTACCAGTTGCAGACACAAGGACTGTAGTAGTTATGAGCAGTTTTCTTCATTTTTATATATTTGTGTTATACCAACAGTATATTGTGTATATATTAACCATTGTTTTCTCTCATTCTCCTAATATGTGTTCATAGTTCACACTATCATAGTTCTTCATTAAGGTAGGTAGACTTACAGCTTAGTACTTAAGTTTCTGAACATCACAGTATCCATGGGTTCTCATTAAGAGGAGGAATGAACATCACTCAAGGAACTGTACATCCTCATTGGAAATAGGGGGAGTGAGCTGATTTTGGTTGTATGGTAGAAAAATCACATCTTATAGGGAGAAGTACGATTATACTATGGGCTTTATTTGAAAATTAAATCTAAACAAATGTATATGAAGGTCAAGGTAACAAGAGGACTCAAGGTGGTTTTATATTGTTAACTTTGCTAACCTGAAACTACATTTCCCAGAACTCTTTTTTTATGGTTTGGTTGGCCCCAACAGAAATTTGCAAGATTTGAAAAGTGGATGTGGAGTAATTATCCATGGAAGATCCATGCGGGTCCCGCATACCTGTACAACTTGTACACATTCACTGATCTGACTCATCTCATTATCAAGGAGCAGTAGCAGGGCCTGCAGCTTCTCCAGTTTCTCTGCATCCAGGGATAGGCACGTGTAACTCCTTGGGTAAAGGCACCAGTTCCTTCTATCAAGTCTATTGTTCTCCACTCTACCAGTTGAGCTACTAAAAAGTGCACTCTTCTGCACATCATGTGTCATTTAGGATAGATGCAGTGAAAGACATGGGTTCCAGTTTCTCTTCATAGGTTCTAATTTGTTTAAGCTTCATTTCACTTTGCACTCAACTTTTCTTCCATCTGCCTGCAATGCTGTCTTCACACCCACTAACAGACAGTAAGGTAACAGTCTTTCTTACACATTTGGATTCTCCGTCATGGTCCTGACTTTGTAGCTTTGCTGTGATGCCATAATCATACCTTCCTGACCTTTATCACAACCACTTTCTCTATAATTTTTTAATAAATAAGAAATCCCTGCAATAAATCCTTTATTCTGTATTACTTTTGCTTGTTTTGGTAATGGGAACTGAACTCAGGAGCATCTGCCAGGCAGGCACTGTGCCGCTGAGCTATTCTGTATCACTTTTAGCAATTCTGATTCTCTGATCAACCCTAATAGATATTCATTTTGGGTTTTTGTTATGGTTCATAATCTTCCTGGATAACTTTACAACTTTATATCCTTTTTCCTATATGATCATAGAATCAGCTTATCTAGTTAAAAAATGTTTGACTATGTACTAGTCATGTTAAAAGTGTAATTTAATGTGAACTGATTTTTATTTTTAGTAGGTTATGTCTTCCTATTCAAAGGCTTCCTATTCATTTTTTTTCTAAACATTCAAGTTCACTTCTGTACTTCTCCAATATAAGTTTCTTTTATATGAATTTTGTGTTTTAAGTTATTCTTAGGCACTTTTGTTTTGGTACCTTTAGGTAATAGAATTTCTTCCATTATTTAGAGTTTTCTCTCTGTGATGATCAATTTTATGTAAAACTTGGCTAGGTTATAATGTTCGGTTGTTTGGTCAAACCCTTCAGGATGTAGTTGTAAAGATATTTTGTGGACACAAATTACTTTTATAACCTGTTGACTTCAAGCAGGTTACCCTTATTACAGTTGGTTGGTTCCATCCACTCAGTTGAAAGTCTTAGGAGAAAAGACTCAGATTTCGTGAAGAAGTAGTAATTGTTCCCCATGACTTCAACACAAAAATCCTATCTGAGTTTTAGGCATGTTGGTCTGCCTTGCAGATTTCAAACTCAAAACTGTAACATCAACTCTTTACTTTCCAGCCTTACAGATTTCAGCCTCGCCAGGGTCCACAATTATAAGCCAATTCCTTAAATCTCTCTTTCTTTGTGTAATACATATAACATATATGAGACATATTTTATATTATAGGTTATCTGGTGAGTTCTAACCAATACACTTCCCAGCACAATAAAGAATACTGTAAACAGATGACATTTTGGCCTTGAGATACTACATAGTATGGTGGAAAATGCATGGCTTTGAAATCATAGACAATAATTCACTGTGGAAAATAATTTATGCTCTTGGAAGCTCATTCCTCATCCATAGAATTGGGATAAAATTACTCAACATATGAGTCTATTGTGTTGAGTAAAGGCAAACATCATGCTTAGAATATCTATCGTGGCTTTTGGCTCACACCAAGTGCACAGTAACCTACTGTGCTGACAGAAGATGTACTGTTTACTTTCTACTTAGTGTTCTGAGTTTTATTAAATGATTTTATCAAAGTAAGTCTCTTAGATGCTATTACATGTAATATGGCTATTTCACTTGGCATACACTAATATCACACTAATTCCAACTTCTGGGTAGTTACACGTACACAGAACTCAAACTTGATGCTAGTTCCTGCCTCATAACCGTGTAAGGTCTGGGGCAAATTTGTTACCATGGGCCTATTTTCAATAACTAGATACAACTGCCTTATGAGTTGTGCGAATTAAAAGTGATAACCAGAACATTCTAAGTATAATCCCAAACGTATAGCAGATGCTCCATAGATCTACTAGATATTATGGCAGTAATCATAGTTTCAAAGATAGTTACATCGGTTGTTCCACTGAGAGCTTCACCATGTAGTGAAGACAAAAGAGGACACCACCAGTATGGGGGTTATATATTTTTTAATGGTGAAGGCAGACAAGTAGGTAAACACAGAGGAGTCATGGTTTAAATAATATAAAACAAAGAGATGTCATGGGAAGACGATAAAAGATGCCTCATTTATCGAATCATGTACACTTGGTACCCGATCTCATCAACAGGCACAGGTTGTGCAATACTATCAAAAGTCTGCTACCTCATCAGTGCCAATCATCTCAAATAAGTATTCAAAACTGAATACTTTGAGAACTGAGCCATATCAGCCTTGGACAGCAAGAGTTTGTCTAGGTTGAAGTATCAGAGGCTGGAACGCATTAGGGACCATCAATTCCTGCTGAAAAACTGACGGTTTGAGGAGAAATGCATCAAAAAAGAGCACGCTAATTACATATCTAGCTTACCAAATTGTTCAGAAGCTCTTCACTTCTTCCACTCCCTAATCATCAAAAGCTAAAAACAAAAACTACTCATCGTTAGAAGGGGGAATGCTCCCCTCCACTTTGTCTTCTAAACACCATCCTTTCTCATTGTTCTTTCATTGCATGCTCCTACTTTTTTCTCTAATCTCGTTTCTTTCCCCACATCCAGAGACCCCCTCCTTGCTCTCGGGTTCTCCGCTCCCCTCTCCGCCCCGCTAGCTTGGATGGCTTCGGGCCTCACCTGCCCGCGGAGCCCTGGAGACCTGCTCCACCAAGGTCCAGGCAGTGACGTAGCTGGGCGGACAGGGCTCGCGAGGTCCGCTGACGTCACTGCCGCAGCGGTCACGAGCAAAACCCAAGAATGGGACTTCGAGGGGGAAAACTGGCTGCGCCCCCCGCGGCCAGCGCTGAGCGCGCCAAGACGCCAAGTGCTTTGGGTTTCTGGGGTCGCCCATCCGAAACGGTGCCTCTCGCGCTGGAGGAGCCACCGTACACCCTCAGCGCGCTCCCACGCCAGAACGCAGCGCTGACTAGGATGCCCCGAACCGCGGCGCTTCCCGCGCACGCGCCCTGGGCTGCAGGGAGACGGGGGAGGGGGAAGGATGCGTGCGGCGGGAACGGACCTGGCCGAAGCGCAGGCTGCGGCGCAGGACGAAAGCTGCAGCGCCTCGCCTCAGCCCGGCTCCCTGGGCGCTGCGGCGGCGCGGGGCCTGCGGCGCGGCGTCGTGACGTCACGGTGGCGGCGGCCGTGGTTGGCGCAGGGTCCGCGGCTGCAAAGTGTGAATTACGCCGGGCTCGCGCCGGCGGCGGAGTGAAGTCAGGCTCCGGGGAGGGGGGGAGGGGAGGGGCAGGGCTCGGCGGCGGTGGCGGCGCGGCGCAGCCCGAGCTGCTGGCTAGTCCCGAGCCGCGCGCGCCCTGGGTCTTGCCACTGGCTCCAGCCGTCCTTTCCCGCACCGCTTGGCTCCGCTCGTGTTCGGCTGACCCCGGGCCCGCTCCTCTCGGCCGAGGAGCCCTGCGGCGGCGGGATTCGCGCTCCACTCTGCCTGTGCTGCCCCGGCTGGCGCCCCGTCCCTCTCGCCCCGAGCAGGACGCGCGCGGGTCCTGGTGCCTGGCGCTGCGGCGGCCCGGGAGGAGGAGGCGTGAGCGCGGCTTCGTGGCCCGGGGTCGGGGCGCGCCCGCCCTGCCCGGTTCCTGGCCCGGCGCCCCCGATCCGCTGCCCCCTCCCAGCGCAGGGGCCGGCGGCCGCGGCAGGGCGGGCGCCGCGCGGAGGCAGGGCGGGCTTATTCAATGGAAGTATGTTACCAGCTGCCGGTGCTGCCCCTGGACAGGCCGGTCCCTCAGCACGTCCTCAGCCGCCGAGGAGCCATCAGCTTCAGCTCCAGCTCCGCGCTTTTCGGCTGTCCCAACCCCCGGCAGCTCTCACAGGTAATAGCCTCCGCCGCTGCACCGGGGCCCACACCGGGGGGCTTCTCGCTTTTGTTTCCAGTGCCCACCGGCTTCACCTCCGCGACACCCCAGCTCTTGCTGCCTAACCCGGCCCCAGCTTTGTCTGCTGTTGGGGGATTCGTAGACTGGCGCTTCGAATTGCGAACCTTTCTTTTTCATTGCCGCTGCTGTCCACCTTCAGTTGGCCGGCCTCCTCAGGCCCGCACCCCCGGGGACCCCCCAGTTCCTCCCCAGGCCATCAGTGTGCCCAGCGGTTTAAGCCTCAGCATAATTTTGCTCTTTAAGGCTTTCTCGATGTCTGCGTTCCAAAGTTGGGGCCCTCCTCCTTAGCTGCAGCCCCCGAGCACACCTGTTCACCTCCGCTCCCCTCACCCCTCACACCTGTGCCAATCTCACACCCCTCCAGCCTCAGCTCCCGCGCGCACTCGGCGGTGCTCCTGTGGTCCTTCGGTTCTCAATGAACAATAGGCCCAGATGCCTTGTTGCCGTCTTCTCCCCAACTCCTGCATTTCTAAAGTGGGCCTAAAGTGGTGTTAGAGGAACAAGTCTGCAAAGTTGATAGTCATGAATCGGCTTGTTTTTAATTTGATGAAATTTTTGGAGAGAAACCACTGATGCGTACTCACAGGAACACATTTTGAATGGTTCAATACCAGTTGCTCCTAAGAACTTAAATTTTTCCTATGGTGATGCCTTTGTCCCAACTCCTTATTACTGGCTGGTTTCAACTGCAAGATTTAGAATGGAAGGCAAAAACCATTTTGCTTTGTTTATATATGAGCTGAGTGCCCTCACTGCTTGCTCTTAGAAATTCTGTGGTCCTGATCACTTTTTAATCAAATTGTTTATTTTTCCTGTTGCTTAATACTACCTACCTTTTGTGGGAATCTGTCTTTCTCTCTCTAGCTATATTGTAGGTATCTTGAGCAAGGTCAGTATTTTTTTCTCAGGTAGTGTGTACAGCACCTTTTAGAGATTTTGCTTTATAGTTGTCTAGTAAATATCACTTGTCATCCACCTAAGTTTGTAGAAAGAGCAAGAGCCGTATCAGTTGTTTTCTAAATCCTTTTTATTTGAAATCAGACTTCTTTCACAGCACAAGATGGTATGCTTGCAAGATCAGTGTAGGCTTGTAAAAATTACTAAAATGTTAAGTGGCATTTCAAGTAATACTACATAGTTACTTGTTTTGAAGGTTAGTTCTGTGATCTGCATTTTTAGTACTGCTAAAGTATTTTCAGAGTACGGAATTAATGCTGAAGAGGTATTAATACACTGCAAGAAGGTTTTTAATAGTGGTAATTAAAGTTCTTTACTGGTAGAAACCTTATTTCTAAATATTATTTTACTTTCTCAGATCAGTAGGCACACATGATTACACTTATTTCCAATTACATCTAAATAATGGGCTCACTGATCATTTATATATTATAAAATACTTCAAAGTTTTTGTGCTCCCTGAGGAGAAAATGAATTGAGAAGGAAGATTCCAAGGGATTTAAAACAAGGCTGATGCCAAGATGTCTTAATTAATCTACAGAGACCAAATTTAAGTTCTACTCTTTTTGACTCATTTCCTAGACTTAGGTTTAAATGGGTAATGAAATTTTAAAAATATGATTGTGGCAGAAAAAGTAAATATTGTAGAATTACTCTATGTTTACTAACTCTTTAAAGATAAAAACAAAGAGAAAAAAACCCAAAATATATAGGTACTTGTTACACTTTGAACAGAAATTTTCCTAAATTGACACTTTTTCTCTACTCAACATTGCTCAGTGTTACAATGATGTTAAATGTAACAGGATGCTGAGATGAGTATATTTACTATTATCAAGACTTTGCATATTGTTTAACAATAAAGCGTATATTGGTATGGAGTTCTTTGGGGATGAGAATTTGTAATAGGAAAAGGAACTTAAAAAAAAACAAAACCTTAGACTCTTATTAGACTCTTAGACTGCTGTGAAGTAAACATTTGGTTAAATCAGAAACTTCCTTTACCCCCAAGTAAAGTTAAGCCTAAAAGTTACAGAAATTATAAAGTTTATAATTTATAAACAGCTTTGTAATTTTGAGACTTAAAATTATTTTTTAATGCCTTAAGTAAAATATTTTATAGTTTTTCCAATTTTAAAATATATTCAAAGCTTTCTTTTTTTAAATTTTTTTTAACAGGATGACCTTGTACTGCTTATGTAGTCCACACTGGCCTCAAACTCTGTGATCCTCTTCCTTTAGCCTCTCCAAGTGTTGGGATTACAGGTGTATGCCACCTGGCTAAAAATACCAATTTTTTTCAGTTCTTTCTTTTAATCGTAGTGGAGTGCAGCTCATAGTAGGAATTTAATAAATATTTGTCACATGATTGAATAGGAAATGAAATTACCTCTGACTGAACATCAGTTCTAAATATGTAAGGACATCACAGGAGAACAAAGATGCATTTATCCAAAATTTGGTTTAGAACTTGTAATTGCAGGCCTACAGATGTGAAAAAGAAGCAGAAAAGACTGAGCAACCAAAATAGATTTGGAGAGCCTCTCAAAGCATGTGAAATTGAGACAAAATTTTCTAAGTAGCAAGAAATTTGAAGTGGAATGAGAGGCAGCTACAGACTGTTCACACTGTAGAAATTGACAGCTGACACACCAAAAGCTAGGGATGGGAAGAAAAATTCTTCCAATTCAGTGACCTAGGGACTTTTAATTTAGGCACTTGTGCTTTGGAGAACAATTATGAGTCAAAATAATGCTAGTAACTTCTAGTTTTACAAGTTGGAAGATTTGTACTTTTGGTTATTTTTTAAGATTTCCATGCTAGTTTAAATGTTGTTGCTTAAGTTGACAAGCTTATCTGGAAAATTCATTTATTGGAACTGTAGCTTTTCTAAAGATGGCAAGTAAATGATACATTAACTTTTTATTTTAAACTAGGTTGTATACTACCTTTTCAAATGGTTGATGGTTCTTTTAATTGAATAATGAATAAAGCCTGTTCTTTGCTATGTTTGCATGTTTAGCTGAGGTTAAACATTTGTCTTTCAGTAGAAAGTTCTTATTCGTCACAGATGCTTTCCCTAGATAGGGGCTCAGTGAATGGGAAAGTTGTGTTGGTGTACTGATACAAATGCCAAAGCACTGCTGGGGGGAAGTGGGGTGAGGGGTCAGTCAGATTTTACACCTACTGGAAACATTCTGTTTTAGAATTTTGTGGTTTAATTTTAAGAATATATCATCAAAATGTTGTTATTGAACAAAATATTGGGATCTAACATATAAACATGCTTTTAATACCATAATAAGCCAAATTTAGCATCTTTTTTTAAATTTTCTTCCCAGTACTAAGAACTGAACCCAGGGCCTTCACGTTGAACTATATCCCCACCCTTTTTTTATGGCATGTGCTACCACACCTGACTTTTTTTCTTCTTTTTCTTAAGATACTATGTTCTTAGGCATGATGCAGCACACCCATAATCCCATCACTCTGGGAGACTGAGGCAAGAGGATTGCAAGTTCAAACCCAAACTGGCTATTAAGCAAAACTGTCTCAAAAATAAGGGCTGGGAATATTTCTCAATGTGAAGGCCCTTAGTTCAAGCCTCAGTGCTGCAAACAAACAAACAAACAAAAAGGCACAAAAAACTATTTCACAAATACTTACTCATAGAATACCTCAGAGGCTGCTTATAGATAGCATTAAAATGTAAAAAATTCATAGTTAAACCCCTTGTGACCCTGCTGTCTCAGCCACATTTTCTTTTGTCTTTTTTACCTTCCTGAACATTAACACTTTCCAGTTATAATCTTTATGTCTTCTTTCTTGTTTTTAGCAGTGTTCATAGTTCACGATTATTCAAGGTCCTACCTGTGCCAGAATAGTGTAGCGCCTCTTGGATCAAAGTTAGTTCCTCCTTCTAGATGTCTGTAGGATTGTGGTGGGAGAAAAGCTAGGATTATATGTGGTGTGGTTATTGTGTTAGATTTATCAAGGTGTGGTGAGACTGCAAGGAAGGAGCACCTAAATTTCTGGCATAAATCAGGGTAGCTTCGTGTAGCTATTGAGGCTTAGGCAAAGAATTAAATGTTAAACAGGTGTTTCTAGATAAATTGGTGAATGTAGGGGGACGAGCACAAAGGGGTTCCATTTAGATACACAATATGTAGACCAGCACTATCCTGTAGAACTTTCTGTAGTGATGGACATGTTCTCTTCACCATCCAGTATGATAGTAAGTAATTAGCCATACATAGGTATTGGTCACTTGAAACGTAGCTTGTATAACTGAGAAAATGAATTTTTAGTTCACTTTTTATTAAGTAACTGTGTATAGCTAGTGGCTACTTCAATAGCAGAGCAGATGTATAGATCATTACTCTATGGGTCGTTAGAAGGACAGCAGTTTGAACTGTCAGCAACACATTCTCCAAATGTTGAACATTTGTTTTCAGGTTTTTCTTGTACACAAAACTTCATTTAATAAGTCCCTTATTGCATCTTTGATAAAATTTATAGACTCACTGAGTCAAAAGGTAAGAACATTTTTTGACTTAATCAAAAGACTATCCTTTGACTATGCTAGGGTAAATGATCATATCACTTTAATGTCCAGTCATATATTACCACATATTGTAAACATTTTGCTACTGTACTGGATGCACTGTGGTACCTGAGTTTGGTATAAATTGTAGTGAACAAGAGATGTATACTATTTGCAATACTTCTGTAAAATTTATTCTTATTACTCATTTATAGGGGTTGTTGTATATTGAACATCAGTTTGTAAATGGACCTTATTCCAAATTGATGTTACAATTACAGTAACTTCTTAAAACCTACATATGAAGCTGATACAGGGGATAATGTAGGCAGTCAGTGGTTCCCTTTGTAAGGGACCTGTGCCGTGGATTTTGTGGTTGATATCAAAAATATCTCCTGTTCATAGGTAATTTTCTTTGGGATTTTTATATTGCTGCTCCATGCCTCCACCTACTGGTAGAGATAGCTCTTCATTTCAGAAGATAATGGGTCGCGAGGGGGAGAAGATAACTGAGGCAGGACAGAATATGATGAAGAAAATAAAATTGTTAATTTGATAACTGAAATTCAGCAAAGCCAAAATAAGAGTTTTGAAAAAACTGATCCCCAGCTTAGAACCATATAAAATACTTAGCAAATGGGGCTTACTAAAGACC
Source organism: Cuniculus paca (assembly GCA_004365215.1). Taxonomy (NCBI): domain Eukaryota; kingdom Metazoa; phylum Chordata; class Mammalia; order Rodentia; family Cuniculidae; genus Cuniculus; species Cuniculus paca. The sequence continues at coordinate 53,148 of RJWT010000500.1, forward strand.
CAGTAGTCTTGCTTTCGTGATAATAGTCATTTCTGGTTTTGGAGTAAGTTCTGCATTATCAGATACTTTAATTTTTGTTTTTAATCTTTACAAAAATTAAGATAGGTGTTATTGCTCACATTTTTACCAAGGGTTAAAGTGAGCTTCAAGACAGTAACTTATCCCAAAAGGTCCTTTTCATGTTTGATCTCCCTCACTTTTAATCTGGTCTGCCTCAGTCGTAAAGTGAGTAAAGTACAGTTAGAATGGTACGTTCATGAATTACGGGTTTTATTGGCTGATGGGGTAAGGGAAACTGACTGAGGTGATCATTTGAAGTGCTAACCTTCACTCTGGTCTTTTCAGATTATATCTGGAGCATTCTGTTCTAGATACCATATTCTAGAAGATACAACTATATTAAGTCCTACTCTGAAGATAGTATCCAGGGTGGTAAGGTGATTTGAAACTACTTTGAAGTGACTAAATAAATTATAGAGGCATTTATTTAGCTTGAGGGGAAATAGACTCAGATTTCAGGAGGGGAATGGATGGAGATGGGAAGTTGATGGTGAGAGATAATAGAATATTACTTTCTTCTAAGATTTAAAGGACCACTTCACAAATTAGAGGAAGGAGATGAGGGGCAATACAGATACTGATTTCTTATGTGTTAGCTGCACCTTTTTCCTTCTCTAACTTAGAGAAGAAACAAATTTAAAGTTGTCATTTGTGTGAGGTAACACTTGGTAAAAATGGGTTAAACTTCAGATCACTCTGACTCTAAAACTTGTGCATTCTTTTCTATTTTCTGTTGTCCCATGTGAAAAGAGTGTTGTCTCAGAACATAAAGACCAGTAGCTGTGTTTGGGGAATGGAAAAGGAGATTGTGTTTGACCACACTAGTAACTAAAGAAATGGATACTAATGGAATACTTTATAACATATTAAAGTGTGTCAGAAGTTTTAATTGGTATTTTTTAATCCTTAACAAAAACTTTCTTAAGCTAGATGACATTATTTCTATTTTTACCAAGGAGTATCCTGAACTTCCAGATATCAAGTACACAAACTTTGAGGAGGGCCTGTCATGTTCTGGTTTCCTCACTGACCTTTTTTGCTTTCAGATCCATGGATTTTTAAAAAGTGAATGTATAGGTTGCATTTGTACAATGTTAGTATGATCATAAATTGTAAATTTTCTGAAAATAATTTGACAATTGAATCAAAAAATCAATACTTAGTAAATTAATACTTTTGGTTGATCACTTTTGGGAATCTGTCCTCAGTAAATGACTAGAAATGTTGGTAAAGATTAACCTTTCAAAATATTCATCCCAGTATTATTTATAATTGTGAAAAGTTGGAAAACAAAAATAACTTATGAATAGTCTTTTTCACTCTAGAATTCAGTATTTTATTTGTGTTTAACTACTTAGATGCTTTGATGAGTTTCAAGAATTTATAACAGCATAGTTTAAAAATAGCCAAAGAAATTTTAGCATTTTTTATTCTGTACTGTGTAACCACTAACATGCTTTGAAGAATTGGAACAGTATTGAATCACGCAGAGGAAATGCTTACAATATTATTCATTGGGGTGGCGGAGGTGGGGGCCAGAGTGTCTAAGGATTATCCCAGGTTTTTTATTTTGTTTCGTTTTTTATTTTTTGTTTTACAATAAGACACAGTAATTTGCTCCTTGAGAAAACACCAAATGGCAGATGACACCACCAGTGCAGCATGACATAGGTATAGTGCGAGGTGCCTCCCAAGGACGCAGCTTGTGGGGCTGCAGCAGGGACTGAGCTGAGGCTGCAGGGCTGGCAGAAGCAAGGCTGAGGACAAGGAATGGATCCATATCACCAAGCTAACCACTGGTCAAGGTCATAAAGATCACATCTCTGGAGGAGATCTTTCTGTTTTCCTTGCCTATCAAGGAATCTGAGATCATTGACTTTTATGGGATCATCCCTCAAGGATAAGATTTGGAAGATCCTTCTGTGTAGAAGCTGACCAGCGGGTCACAGTCAAGGCATTTATTGCCATTTAGGACTACACAGGTCGTGTCCATCTTAAGCGCTTCAGGTAGCCACTGCTGTCTAAAGGGCCATCATCATGACCATGCTGTCCATTGTCCCTGTTCAGAGAGGCTACTCCAGGAACAAAATTGGCAAGTCCTTCCACATGTCCCTTGTAGGATGATAGGACATTGTGGCTCTGTGCTGGTTTACCTTATTCCTGCCCCAGAGGCACTGGTATTGTCTCAACCTATTTCAAAAAAGCTGCTGCAGATGGCTGGTGTTGCAGATTGTGACACCTCTGCCAGGGGCTACACTGCCACACTGGGTAACTTTACTAGGGCCACCTTTGATGCCACCCCCAAGACCTATAGGTACCTGATCCCCAACTTCTGGAAAGAGATCATGTTCACCAAGTCTCCCTACCAGGAATTCACTAACCATCTTGTAAAAGCTCACACCAGTCTTCGTGGCTTCAGCATAGGGATTTTATGCAAAAAAAAAAAAAAAAAAAAAAAAAGAAAATCTTATTATATGCATATGTACATCACATGCATGCTTCCAAAGGAAAATAAAGCAAAAGCTAAATGTATTCTAATCTGCCAACTGAAGCTCTCTAGATGGTGAAAATTTAAGTGATTTTTAACTTTTTATTTATAATTTTATGTAATATTATCACATTTTCCTATTAACAAAAATCTCTCTTTTAACCAAACTGCTGTAGGAATAAAAAGTCAAGCCAGTTGTATTTGGACTGAGATCTTTGGCAGATAGTGTGGGCTGCTTCATAAGGTTATATATTCTTAGTGACAGTGAAAATGGTAGCTTGAAAGATACTTGGATGAGGATATTATCAAGGGAATTGACTCTTCTGGTTCCTATCAACTTCACCATTCTTAAATCATTTGAGTAATTCATTTATATGCATGGTAGGTATATCTATATAACTGATAATTGTTTCACCCCCTGTGGGAGATGCTGGCCAGTAAAATGGTGGTTTTTGTTTTGAAGAAGAGCTATGTCTTGGTTACTTTTCTCTCATTGGTGGGACAAAATACCCAATACCGAAAATGAAGGAGGGAAAGGTTTATTTAGCTTACAGTTCTTGAAGGTTTCAGTCCATACTCAGCTGGTTCCAAGGCAAAGTGGCGTGGCTAGGGGACAACTGTTCATGGCGGCCACAAGTGACAAGAGCAAACAGGATAAAAAGGGAAAGCAGGTCTCCTTCCCTCCCTTATATTGTATGTCGGCTTCCTGCCCCTGGGTGGGTACAGCATTCACACTGCCAGTCCCAGCGCCAGACAGAACTGATCACAAATGCTAGACTCAGCCACCTTCGAAAGGCCTGACCCCCATGACTGCATGAGACTTTGGGGGGACATTTAAACACAAACCATAGCAAGCCATATAATGACAGCTGATAAAGTGATCTTGAACAGTGGAAGTGGTGAAAGGGAAAAAAATAGGAAGTTAGGTCTTAGGAATTTATTTCCTTCTGGAAGTAGAAGAAAATACCTTTTTCAGCTTGGGAGACCACATAGATGATGAAACAAGACACAAAGTGTAGAGGGGAAGAGGAGAAAGGTTTTGTCTTCCTTCCTTCTTTCCTTCCTTCCTTCCTTCCTTCCTTCCTTCCTTCCTTCCTTCCTTCCTCTTTCTTTGCTTCTGTCTTTCTTTCTTATGTGCAGAAGGAGCTATATAATAAATTTACTGTAAATATGTTGAGTTCTTATGTCTGGGAAACATGCAAGCGACAAGTACATTAAGCAGTGTCTTAAAGGAGGGTTAGGACTAATGGCAGATTCTGAAATTTGGTACAAGGGTTTTTAAAACTTTTTTGTATATCCCTTTAAAGAACTTAGGAAACAAAAGTCATACCTTCTCTCACTCTTTTAATTTTTCATCTAACTTTGAATATTTGTAAGTGATGTGGTTTCTGATGTATTGTTTAAATCTCAATTTTAAGTGTGTATTGTTAAAATTTAAGTATGGTTAACAATTCAACATCTTCCATTATCTATTTCAAAAAAATTTATGAGCAAGCTCTTACTTTTAAGTCAGAATTTGTGTATTTCTTTTCCTCTTATTTTCATTTTACTTTCTCTGAATAGGATTGCCCCAGTGTATTCTTTTATACTTGAAAACATTTTTATCAGCCATGTTATATTTTTCAGCAACATATTTAAGTAAATTCATTCATGAATTCAGTAGGTGGGAATGAAAAGTGCTTTATTTTAGCACCCAAGTTTTTGGAATTCTGTGGACACAATTATAATTTAAAAATACAAAATTTCATGTGTTTTGGACTGAGTTATTAATGCATTTATGGCCAGTAGACAATCAAAACAGCATGTGAATTATGATGTTTTAAGTAAGTAATAAAGTAAAATTTTGTAAGGAATGCATTTTTAGAGGTACAGATGGGGCTGATTTTTTTTTTGTTTGTTTGTTTGTTTTTCTCTCAGTACTGAGGGTTGAACCTAGGGGCACTATAACACCAAGGGCTGTTTCTCTAGCCCTTTTTGTTTATTTTTTTCTTTACATTTTGAGATGCTTTCCCTGCCTGGCCTCAAATTTATAAGTCCCCTACCTCAGCCTCCCAAATAGCTGGAATTACAGGCATATGCTACTACACCCAGCATGGGGCTGATTTTTTTTTTTCGATTATTACCTTTTTTTTTTTTTTTTAACAAGTATCAGTAAAAAGAAGGGGTCCTGCGTTGATTTTGTTAATATGGAAAATGTTTTAGCTTTCTGTCACTATCACAAAATACCTGAGATAAGCAGCTTTATAAAGGAAAAAGGTTTATTTTGGATCATAGTTTTGGAGCTTTCAGTTTATGATCAGTTGCTAACATTGCTTTTGGCCTATGGTGAGGCAGGATGTCATGTTGAGAGCATATATAGAGCAAAATCACCAATCTTGTGGCTGGAAACTGGAGTCTGTCCTGTTCCAGAGCACACCTCCAATGACCTGAAGACTTAGTATGTCTGGGGACCAACCCTTTACCATGTGGACCTTTGGAGGACAGTTAAGATCCAAGCTATAACAGAAAATACTGAGAAAACTTACTTTTGAGTTTAGAAGATGGTAATATAAATTCTTCATTAGAAGTGTTGCCCATTCTTCTAAGTTGTATGCTTAAAAGTAATCCATAATTAAAATTATTTTATTTTAACGCTTTGTCAGGTAGCAACTGGATCTGATTCTCTTTCCATTTTCAGCATGAATATTTCGAGCTATCCATTTGACTGGCCAGGCGTTACTAGGCCTCAAGGCAGTATTCCGCAGTAAGTTTCAAGAAGTGTGACAGTTAAGATTTTTCTTTTAGAAAGTGGCACATGATGGGGAGGAAAAAGAAAACCAGCATATGTTGTCAGCAGAATGGTTCTAGAAAACTGTATATATGGAAATTGGGCACCTGCTAATCAATTCTTTGAAACTCCATGCTCATGACTTTCAAGAACACGCATGACACAGTTTATAGTCTACTGGTTTACTTCAGTTCCACCTTATTATTACTTTGTTGCTTCGTTTTACCACTCTCTATAGCAATATGGCTATAGCTGTCAATTTTGTTCCCTGGTTTTTGATAACGCCCAGTACTCAATTGTTATATTTACTCTAAGTCTTCTTTGGGAATGTCAAAATATTAATGTTTGAATGGAACCATATAAATGTAATTATATTCCAACATTTTAAAGGTTAGTGACCAGTGCTCAGAAGATTGCATAATTTGTCTAAGGTCACATAATTAGTGGAGAAATTAGGACTGTAAATTTTGCTCAGCCAATTTTTAATCTGTTGTTTTTCTCACTATATCCCCTGATTCCTCATAAAAAGAAATATCCGTAGTATTTAAGTGGCAGTCTTTCTTTAATGAACATTTTTTTTTCTTTCTTTTCTTTTTTTTTCTTTTTTTTTTTTTTTTTTTGCAGCACCGGGGATTGAACTTACGACCCTGCACTTGCCAGGCAGGCGCATAGGCCACTGAGCTAAATCCCGGCCCTGAACATTATTTTTTTGAGTAGCAGGTGTTCTTTAATAGATTGAAGCATTTTTTATAGGCCAGTAATTATTTGAAAAGCTTAAACTACAAAACACACTCAATTATAAAAATACCTTAGTGCACTCGGGAGGCTGAGGCAGGAGGATCGTTGCAAGTTCGAGACCAGCCTGGGCTACAAAGTGAGCCCAAGGCCAGCCTGAACTGCATAGTGAGACCCTGTCTCAAAAAGACAAAAAATAAATAAATAAATAAATAAATATAAAAATATCTTAGTTACTTTTAATTAAAATATAAGCAAAAGTAAAGTAAAGCCATTATTGAAAATGTAATGGGCCAGATAGCATTTGATTGGAATGATAGTGTTTGATTTGTTGAAATGTGACTTATATGCAGTGTTATAGGAAGAGTGTTTCATGAAGAGAAAGACATTTCTGTCTCTCTGTTCATTCATTCATTTCTTCCTTCATTTATGTAGTAAAGGGGACTAAACCCAGGTCTTTTGCACTATGCTGCATACTCAGCCCTATTTTTTTTTTTTTTCCTGAGACAGAGTCTCCCTAAATCACTAAGTTACCCAGGCTTGGCCTAAAGTTGTCCTCCTGCATCAGTCTCTACAGTCCTAGGTTTGCAAACATTGGCCACCACACCTAGCTCACTTGCACTTTAGAATGCACTTATGAATCAATCCTTTTTCACTTTGGAGAATAAAAGAGAATGTTCCTGGTGTACAAAGAGCTCACTGTTTAGCATTTTATATATTTTTTATGTATGATGTGCTATGCGTTAGAATTTTTTAAAAATTTAAAAATTTTCGTTTTAATTTTTGTGTGAATTTTATATATTTTTATGTATGATGTACGCGTTAGAATTTTTTAAAAATTTTAATTTTAATTTTTGGGTGAATTCTTGTATACAGTGAAAATGTATTGTAAGAAACACAATAAAGTTATTCTAAAATGTAGTATAGAAAGATTTATTATTAATAAGAACAGTACAAATTTTAAGAAAATAAAACTACTTAGATATTGTTAGAAAACTTGAACATTTCTACAAAGAAACAAATATACAGCTTCTCTCATAACAAAGAGAATTAAATAAAAGATTTTGGGAGGAGGTCATGGAATGAGCATCATATTAGTGAAGACTGAAAAAACCTAATGTGGGAAAGGTTGTGAGAAAATGAGTATTCTTATGTGGAGATAGAGCATCAATTTGATTCAACCTTTTGAGAACTGTATTGCTCAAATGAAAATTTTAAATGTGAATACAAACTTTTCTGTAGTTCTGGAATTTGTTCAAAGAGGCATTTGTAAAAATTTGCTAAGATATATGTAAGTAGTTTTTTTAATTCTATTTATAACATTGGTAAGAATGAATATTTGGCTTTATTTCAGTGTTCATCGATGGGAGGTTGGTTAAATTAATGGTATATGTTAATTCGACATAAAGTTGCAATGAAATGAAGCCATATGGCCAGGTTTGTCATAGAAAAATGTAATAACACTTTGAGTGTAGGGAGGAAATGATTACAATGTAGCATGTTGCATTAGCATGTTAATGCACCTTCCTCCAGAACATACGTATTTATAGATAAAATCATGGAAGATACTATATGCCAATATATGAATGCATTCAAATCTGTAAGATTGCTCTGTAAAATGTTAATACTAGTTATCACTGAGGAATGAGATTTCTGATAATGTTTATTATCTTTTTACATTTGTGGGTTTTATTAATAAAAACATACCATTGTTTTGTAATCAGAAACCAACAAAGCTATTTTTTAAAACCTTCCCAGTAAAGAAATAACTTGTACCTGTCAAACTATTATTTAAGTAGAATTTTAAAATTATGAAGAGACTAAGGTCTAGTTAGAAGTTAATTATTCGCTGCTATATTCCTATGGGCCTGGCATATAGTATATGTTCAAAGGGGTAGTTTATTAAAATGAAAGTATATATTTTTATGTATTTTCACTATATTCTTAGTGAAAAAGGAAGAAAAAGTGGTTATAATGGTGGCTATATTACAAAAATATGTTTTGCCTACTTCAGAACTTAGAAATTAAGCTTTCTGCTGCAATTAATTCAAATATTTGAGGGTCTCTATATGTTTAACAAATGTTTATTAAATCTAAAATGTCCTCAAGAAAATTTATAGGTCAGAATGTTAGAATATTAGTGTTAGGACAGGCAACAGCGCTCATCCCCTTTCCATACAGATGAATTAACTGAGGGGTTAAAGGACACACCAAGGCAGTACAGAAATCCCTTTTGTGCTGTATATTTGATTTTGGCTGTTCAACCTTACTCGAGTATTTTTGAAATGGGATGACTAGTGTATAAAACAATCTGTTGTGGTGTTGAATAGTTTAATAGATTCAAGAATTCATATCCAGCAGGGACCTCAGAATGAAGCTTTATTTGGAATAAGGGTCTTTGTAGATGTAATGAAGTTAGATGAGATTAGGGTTTAGGAAAGGACCTAAGTTCACTTAGATACACACAAGGAAGAAACTGTCTGAACATGTTTCCGAGAAAACTCTGGAGGTAAAGATTCTAGTGGTGCAGCTGTATGCCAGCCACTCCAGAGATCGCCAGGAGACAACAGAAACAAGGAAGAGGCAAAGAATATGCTCATCTAAAGGTTTCAAAAGAGACATTCTCCTCTCACCATCTTGGTTTTTTTATTTTCAGTCTCCAGAACTATGAGAAAGTAAGTTTCTGTTGTTTTAAGCCACCAGTCTATAGTACTGTGATACAGCAGCCCTGTAAAATAGAAATGGCTTTTTAAAAATGTTTATGTTCCTTCTTTGACTCTGCAGATGTTTACTGAGCACTCTTTATGTGCCAACCACTTTTCTAGGTATTATAAATACGAAATTGTTTCTGCTTTCATTCTTGGCACTCAGTCCTGTAGGAATAATAATAATGGAAATGCATAATTTATCATTAGGATAGTGTATAAAGTTCAGTATATAAAGTTCAGTGGTGGTGCACGCCTGTAATCCTGGTACTCCGGAGGCTGAGGCAGGAGGATCTTTGTGAGTTCGAGACCTGCCTGGTGTACAAGGTGAGCTCAAGGCCAGCCTGAACTGCATAGTGGGACCCTGTCTCAAAAAGACAAAAAAAAAAAAAAGTTCAGTGGGGTGGTACTTGGAGCTGGAGAACTAGGGAAGGTTTTACAAGGTGAGATCTTTGTGCTTGAATTCAAAGACAGTTGAACGCAACTCCCATGGGAATTCTATTCTGCTACCTCTAGTGCTGTCACTCCTGCCTAGTTTGGGACATGTTGGCCTGCATCGGTAGCCTCCTGTCACTGAAATTCTGTCTGCACAGATGGTTAAAGTAATTTCTAAAATGCACTCAGATCATGTCATTATGCTGAAAACATCAGTGGGTTCTTATCATAGTTAAGATAAAATCCAAACTCCTTTTTTGTGCTGTGACCCCACATAATGGGTTCCTGGGGTCCCTGCCACGTCTTCAATCTTATTTCTTTTCACAGCTACCTATGAACATGCCAGCATTGTTTTTATCTTTGACTTTGCTTATCCTATTCTCTCAGGCTCAGGATTTCCCCGTGACTCCTTGTGCAATTATCAGCCCAGTCTTTGCAGAAGAACCTTTTGTGTCCTAAGTAAAATAGCATCCCTCTTCCATCTATATTGGGTTTTTTGTTTTTTTAATATATGGCACACACCTTTAACTTTACTTTTCTGCTTCTCCCTAGCCTCATCTGCTGTAGAATATGTGGTCAGGAAGAATTTATTTCTTCTGTTTGCCCCTGTTTTCCTTGTATGCAAAACAAAGCAAGGTTTTTATACAGAAAAATGAAGAAAAACTTTTAGTTTCATTCTTATCATTGGAGGACACACATCACCATAGCTTTCCTTTGCATGAGTTCCAAGTTGTGTACTTATAATTTCATATTATAATTCTGCCTTCATCATTATCCCCCTTCTGAATTGTCTTCTGAGGTACTGAAACTCTCTTACTCTCTAAATTTATATTAGTCTCTTTTAAGACTACACTCAGATTTGGAAAAGTTAGTTGTTTACAGGAACTGTTAGTGGTGTTTCTAGGATTTGAACTTAGATCTCTTTCTAACTGGAGCTCCTCTGTGCTGTGCTAGTGTGGAGGCTGATGCTTTGGGTGAGTGGGAGGTATAATTCTAGAATTAGAATAGAAGCCTGTTCCTTTGGAGTAGAAATAGCTCTTATTGTTTGTTTCTATAAGAAGAACTGGGTTATATTTGTTAAAAGGAACTTTAAAAAGTAACTCGAAGAATTTTTTTGGACTAGAGTTAATATATGCTTGTTATAAAATACAGGGAATGTACCAGAAATAGAAGAAACATCATCTGTAGTCCTGGCCCTTAGAGATTAACATTTTAGAACATTTTAATCCATTAGTTTTTCTATGCAGAAGTGAAATATCGTGTTGATAATTTTTATAAATCTTTAATTTTTGAAATCATTTCCTCATGTAAGTCCTAAATTAAAGGATATTATCAGGCTTTCCAAAAAGGGAGATGCCAATTTGTATTTTCATGAATAGCATAGCCATGTAAGTGCCTTTGTATACCTTCTCAATGTGTTTAGCTTTTGTTTTTGTTAATACTGAATTTGTATGTTTATTAATTAGCTACTGCGTGTCATCCATAAATTATATCTGTTGCCTACTTTAATCAATTAAATCAACTTCTGAATTATACCAAACAAGGAAAATGGACATTTTGTCATATTTGTGTAATACCTGTCATTTTTGCCTTAATTTTAATACAAGTGTTGACTTATACTGTTAACTTTTATGTAGTAAATCATCTATTTAATGATGTAAAAATAGAGATAAGTTTATTATTAATAAAAATTCTCAGTATTTAAAAATTTTCCATATTGTAAATTTGCTATCTACTTATAAGTCTGATAATGATCTTTTTTCATTTTAATCGTTGCAACACATTATTGGCTAGTTATCTCCTTATATTTTCAATATATGGTAAAAGGAAGGTGGCAATATAAATGTATTTTCTATAGCTCACTATATGGAACTGTAGGAAAAAATTTTCTGCCTGGGTAGTATATTGAAAACTTAACAATTTGAGAACCACATGTACTGCTGAAGCCCTTTCACTAGTAAGGCAGTGGTCATGCAGGCTCCCCTGCAAGCACATGGTTTTCATTTTTTGGTACCTACAATTTGAGACAATTTAAGTCTTTAAATTTTTAAAGAGAACTTGTATTTTACATTATAAAGGACTTTTTAGTGGTCTATTATGTAGAATTGGACAACTGAAGATAAAAGCAGAATATAGATTAGTTGAAATGTGTAGAAACTACATCTTTTCAGTTTCATTTGTTTTTCTTTGTATTACAATGAAAATATACCACACTCATTTTAAGGAAACTCTGGAAGTAACTGAGGATTTTTGTGGCAGGCCTCAGCTCATTTCCATTTGAGGTTGTTTTAATACCTCTTTCCCTTATCCCCACAGTGTTTTTAAATTTCTTATTCTAATGTTAGGCTTAGTGCAGGATTCACACGGGCTGTGTCATCATCTTTGGAAATAAGAAAATATAATTTTGTATTTTTAATTTTTATATCCTAATTTTATGTTTCATGGAATATATGATGTGTGTGTGCTGTGTGTTTAATTTATAAATGTATGCATTAAAAGTTGCTTGCTGTAATAGTTTTTCACACACACACAACAAATGGTGGAAGGAGTTCATACAAAAATGTGTATAACATTTCAAAGGGTTCTTAGTGTCTATTCCTGAAATACCTGGATTCCCTTTTATCCATAATCCTTGCTTCCTGAGTCCTTATCCTCAGCTTTTGTCTGCTGTTTTAAGTTTCTTAACCAATTCTGGTTTTAGTCATTAAGATTACAGCCCAAGATTAACTCTTGGCACCATTGCCCTTGTCCATTAATCTGCTGACTTTAGTTATATTGGTTAGACTATGAGATGAACTCCTTAAGTGTAGACAGCTTGTTTAACTCTGTTCATCTCAGTGTTTACACAAAGTAGATATTCAGCAAACTTAAAGTATAACAAACTTACTAGTTTTGTTGGTGACCTAGTTCTACTGAGAATCTAGCTCACTCTTGTACCTATACTTCTCCTTTTTCTAAGCTTCACAAAATGTCACCCCACCCCTGCCTAGCATCAAGTCCTTTAAAGTATCTTGTGCCATCTTAAGACAGCTACCATTAATTCTTAGAATGATGACTAAAGGTCATCTGGCGAGGCTCTTAGGTGACATTAGCATTCAAATGTTGTCTATATCAGAAATATGGTATATGATGGAGTTAGAATGAGGATGGTAGGACATAAATTTCTTAAATCTCTTTGAAACTTTTTCACTGTTTTAATTAGATATAGTAGTAGTAGGTAGTATATTATGGGGTTATGCACATTAACATCTGTATTAAATTCAATTATTAGGCTTGGCGATACGAAGATTCTGTATAAATTGGTTGCATTGTTATACAGATAATATAGTTTCAAATGTGAGTGAATAACAGAACTAAATGTTGTTTTCTTTTGGTTTGATTGTTTCAGTTTTCTTGGTTTTGGTTTTGGCTTTGGGAGGAAGAAACGTTAACCTTAAATTGCTGTTCTTATCCTTCTTCAAACAGATTTTTAGGTTGTGGGAAGCTAACTGCTGGGTGAGAAAAGGCATAAAGCTTTTTTAAGGTCAGGTTTTTATATATTGTATCTCATTGCATTAAAATTTTGTTTTTACTAAAACAGTACAAATGCAAAAGATAAAGCAAAAAGGCTCTTTAAGAAGTAGAGAAGACCTAGTTATACGGAT